>LPNX010606010.1:314821-333852 GCA_001517045.1 Pseudotsuga menziesii
TCAGTAGTCCCAACTCCAGTCTTCAATGTAGCTCCAAGTCAGAATGCATCTCCAATCTCAATGATATGCAACTCCAATCAACTTGAACGCAACTTGAATGTAGCTTGGAGAGGGGTCTTCACACCATCCACTTCGAGTCACACACTCAAGATTCATGTGCCAAACAAAGATGATGAGTCTAGGGTAGACTTAGAAGAGCTAGTCTTCAACGCAGCTCCATTATTCAATGGTATCAACTCCAAACGTGGCTAGGGTTCACTTTTTAGCTAGCTCTAAAAATCAATAATGCACAACTCTCCTCCATGTAGAAGTGAACAAAACAATTCCAAGTTACAACAATATCCAAAATGAGTACTAGATTATGGTTTATCTCTCCACAAGAATGACACACAACAACAAAAAAATGTCTCATAATGGTCTTTACGATAGTCACAATAGTATCCACAATGGGAGAGTCTCATGTTTCAAGCTAGTGGAAAGGATATTAGGGTTTAGAATGAATCCATGAGACACAAGGGTTTGTAGTGACTAAATGGTAGACTCTATTGCTTAATGTAGAAACGAGAGGTTGACAAAAAAAAAAGGTTTATGAAGTTGAAAGGAGGGGGGGCAAGGGCATAGGATGGAGGAGAGGTGAGCTGTTGGATGTAACATCCATTGAGAGGAATTTTGCAGGTGGATGTAGAGGGCAGAGAAACAACATGTAACATCTTTGAAATGCAGAAAATGATAGGACTAAGCATCGAACAACGGGCAGATTTAACCAATAACAAGAGTTATGAGCAGGTGCTCTGATAACTAAAATCCTTATTCATGATTAGAAATCCTTTATTTATACAATATATGTGACTATTAGACTTCATCTTCCAACAGGTCCTTTGGATTCCTTTGGAGACTATTCGTCTTCTTCCATGGTGTTTCTCACAAAGATGTCAAATATTTTTCATCCATGGTGTTTCAGGAACTGTCCAACGACCAGTTTCACTATGTAGCTCATGAAAATTCGTTCTTATCTTAACTATATTAATTTTTTTTTTGAATTAGTCAAAACCAAGAGATACTTTAAATAAAATACTTTAAAATAAGTTCAAAATTAAATTTTAAATTAAATTGGCTAAATGTTAAAATATTATAAAAATTAATAATTAAATAAAATACTTTAAAGTAAGTTAAAAATTGAATTGACTAAATGTCATTGGCTTTCTAAAATATATGCAACAACTCATATATCACAAGTCAAAATTCCTTTACCCAACTTGAGACATCAATATAAATACAAACAAGGCACCTACCTTTTCACTTCCAAAAAATGTTGTTATCAGAATTGAATTTCAATTAAAAGAATAACAAATTTGTTATTCATCATTTAAATTAATAATCTTATTAATTTAAGCTTTAATTACATGTTTATGTTATTACTCCCTTGATCTTCATGGTGCTCTTTGACACAATTAAGTAGTGATGTTAACATATGTTCCAAAACAGTGTTTTCTGATGGGATCACATTTTTGTTGTTATGCGTTTCCCCCAGACAGCACTCTATGGCAGTTTGTTGGTATGCAACCCGCATAAGGGGTGAATGTAATGATGACCTTTGATTCTTCTTGAGAATAACAAGGACAAACTTTTTTCTTTCTGAAAAAAAAAGTAGTGATGTTAACATATGTTCCAAAACGATAAGTGAAGTTTTAAGAATTGAGTTGATTTTGATTGAAAAGACATTACCACATACTTTAAGCGAAGTTTCAAGAATTGAATTGATTTAATTGAAAGTCACACTAACATTTATTTTTAACTTGAGCCTTAAAATCATTCTTAATCACATATTTATATTATTACTCCCTTGGTCTTCATGGTGCTCATCATTTTTGACACGATGATTAAATAATGATGTTACTAAGAGTTGATTTTGAGTGAAAGGACATTGCAAACATTTTTTTTAATTCTCTTTTCAAGTGGTATTTTTTTGTTCTATTCTCTTTTCAAGTTAGATGTTTTTGGATTTTATTCTATTTTAATATTCTATATTGATCTCACAAAATGGATTTGCTTTATAACACGCAATATTGAATCAAATATTTATATAGATTTGTGGGATTTGGACTTAGTCTCACAAACATAGTGGATACAACCACACCCCACATAATAAATATACAATTTTATAATAAAAATGGTTGTTCTTTATTTATATTATTTTTTTATTTTATATAATTGATGACAACGAATTACTCAAATATTTTATAAATTCAAGTGATTTAGATTTGATTGTTGAGTGTTATTTTTCATAATTATAAGTTGTAGCAGTTATATTGTTCAACTTTAGAAGTTGCTAGAAAGTCAAGGAAGCAAAAACTACTTTGGCCATATAATTTAGGACATCCATGCAATATTGCATTTTTGCAAGTGATTATATGATCATAATCCTTGAATATAATCTCATGGACTCAATGGGTCTTATCATCCCATGCCTTTGATCTTATCCTAGTTGTTGGCTTTGATGATCACATTGAAAGTTCCTTTCCCATTCTTATTAAATCCACGCGGCCTTACATTGGAGATGACCCACTTGAAGTAGGTGTCATGTTCTTGGATTTTTAATGTTATTTTGTCCAAGGGAAATTTTGATCTTTATGTAGCCATTTTGATATATTTATTAGTTAGATGATGGGAAATTGGGTAGATATAGAAAGTTGTAGGAATTTGATAATATTTTAAAAAATAAAATAAAATCAATTATAAAAGTAAAATTATATATATATATGATAGTTTTGTTTTTTATATTATTTAGAGTAGGATAGAAATTGGATGGAAACAAAAGATTGTAGAAATTTATGAGAAACAAATAAGTAAAATAATATATAGAAACAAAAGATGTAGAAATTTATGAGAAACATATCATTTAAATAAATGATCTGTTTCTCATAAATTTCTACAATCTTTTGTTTCCATCCCATTTCTTTCCTACTCTAAATAATATAAAAAACAAAATTATCATATATATATAATTTTACTTTTATACTTGATATATATATATATATATAAGTTTGATTAATAATTGAATATATTTATGGTAATATCATTTAAAAAAATAGATATTTAGTTATTTTTATGTGTTGAATCTTTGTGAAAAGAGGTGAGTGTATACAATGCATTTGTAAAAATGAAAAGTCATTATTCAAAAGACATGAGAAAACTAAATGTGAGAAAGCGAAATGTCAAAAGTTAGAGGTGATGAGGAGTAAAATTAATAGTCAACTCATGAAGAGCTAACTCTTGCAAACAAACTTGGAATCAAATGATCTAAAGCTCATAAGGATTTCTTGAATTGATGAAGAGATCACAATGAAAGGTGAAAAAACAACAACTTAAAAGAACATGAATTGATATCCAAAGTTTAAGGCCAAAATTGTTCAACATTGTTTGAACCCATCCAGATGGTCTCCATAAACCGTCCTTAATGGTCAAAGTGAGTGTCATGAATTCCTTCAACATTTGTAGTGTCAATGTGCATTATCATAACATGCCTTCCCAAATTTGAGATAGTGTGTGGTAATTGTTACACAAGTTTTTGATTTTTATGAAATGTTTAGTATGTATATTTACTATTTTTATTATCAATCAAAAGAATACTTTTATTTCAAAAAATCTTAGTTACAAATAAAAGTGTTTACATCCAAACAATAACCATGTGCATTAATTTGTCAGATTTTTAGATTTTTATGATTTAATGGGTTATAATTAGAAGGCATGTGCTACTTGCTAGTTAAAATGTTATATCATAATATTACATAGAAATATTGGAACCTAACATGGTATATCAAAACCTATTCACTGATATATAACTATATTTATAGAGGAGAGTATAATTGCAGAACAAAATCTCAATGCAAGAAATGCAAGTATAATAATAATAATTGCAATAATTAGAAAGATCACATAGACAAAAATCATGAGTTAAAGAATTTCAACAAGACATGGCAAGGAAACCCTGTCTTTATCAATACCATAGTGAGAAAATGTGAATTGCTTTCCTCATTAATGAAATGGAATATGTTAAGATAATGACATGCCCTTGATTTTATAAATAATATACTTCCAAACATACACAAACAAACATATTAGGTCATTCTTACTTTACATGAAATGAAGATTTTATGTAATAGAATTTTTTTCAAGATGCATAGTTCGTAATCAATGAAATGGAGATATCAAATGTGAGGTATTAAGAGAGTTACATGAATGCTATTGATTCTTTAAATGATATATTTCTAAATACTCACAAACAAACATGTCGATCTCAATTCTATAAATGATATATTTCTAAACACACACAAACAAACATGTTGATCTCAATTCTATAAATGATATATTTCCAAACACACAAATAAACATGTTGAATCATTATTACTTGACATCAAATGAGGTTTTTTCTATGGTAGAAATTTCAAACAATATTTTATAAGTAATATACTTTGGAACAAACACAACACACATGTTGAACATTCTTTCCTTACATGAAGGGCAGGTAAGCTTTTATGTAGTAAAAACAATTCCAAGATACATAATTTTCAGATATATTTGACGTTTTTAAAAGGGGTTTATGTGTTATCATAGATCAATCTCCTCAACCAATGTGGATTAATAATAAGTATTTTATATAATAAGAAGGTATTTATGCCATATACAAAATTCCAAGATGCATAGTGATTAGGCATACCTAACTTTTTAAATGAGCATGTAGGGAAAATGCTAAAGGGGTTATACATAGTACTACTAATGAATGCTACCTTTATTTGTTATCACATGCCTTTAGTAAAAAAATGTGGGATATTATATCATAGTAATAATTATAATGTGTAATTGTTAGTTTTATGTGATTGTTTTTAATAGACATAGATGAATGCGAGTGCGGATTTTAGTTGCAAAAAGGAGAAGAAGGGAAGGTTGAGAAATAAAACATATCCTACAACCAAGCAACCTTTATGTTATTAGGAGACACCATTCCCTTGTGGTTGTCCCCATTGACATAAGGGCCAAGGTATATAGGAGTTTATATATTACAATGGGCTAATCCTCTCAACCAATGTGGGAAATTAAATTCTTTTAAATAGGAAATGTTTATAACATATTGATATAAGGAATTCTAATGCACATAATTGCTAGATGCATCTCGTTTTTTTTATGGACATGTAGGAAAACAAACACAACTTCTATTTAAGAATTTTATTTATTTATTTTTTTGTACAAAGTGGGAGAAGGGAAAATAAAACATATTAATCACTATATATGCCATTATCCAAATTAATCGGTAAAAAAGGAATCACTAAAGTCCACATAAGAGGGGGAAAGGTAGGCATATCTAGGATAGAAATAGGCTTCTCCCTCTCCCTTTTGAGTTTTAGTAAAAATCTTTTAATTAATGACCGGTTTATCTAAACAAACAACTAAATCCACTTACATGGGAAAATTGTCAAAATTTCAAAGTAGACAAAGTATTTATCTCAAGCTAAGACATAATCTAAAAACTACACGCTCTATGGATACACAACATCATGATCATAATGGGAGTCATGGGATTGAAAAATGATTCACATATATCTTATACTACTTAGTTTATCAGTATAAGCATCAAGTCTAGTACTCACTAGGGATCCAAAGAGAAGAGACATTGTGGCTAACTAGAGATCTAGGATGGGGTTGACTAAGTACAATTTTATTATTGTAAGAGATTCAATAAGATACATATGACATATCACTAAAAATAATACTCCTTATGCAAAATAATCAGTGTTCAACATGCATGTTGTGAATACTTAGAGATTTTGGATGGGGTAGAATAGGTAGAATTTTATTGTCACGACGATTCAATATAAGATATGCAATTAATTACAATACTGTCATGCACTTCACTTTTTGAAGTTTGCCCTACATTTTTGTTTAAGGATGTCAGATAATAACTCCTAAATTCTTCATTCATGATTATAAATCCTTCATTTATACAATAGATGTGACTATTGGACTTGATCTTCCAACAGGTCCTTTGGATTCTTTTGGATACTATTCATCTTCTTGAAATATTTACAAATTATTTGCAAAATTGTTTAGTGGAACCATAATCCCATAGGATTTTTTTTTCCAACACCCGCACCCTTAATTCGAAGGGGTGTTTATGAATTTGAGCATGTTTCTAAACTTTTCAAAATTTTCTCTTCCAAGAACTTTGGTGAAAATGTTTGCAATTTACTCGTTTGTGGAACAATGTCATAAATGGATTGTCTTGGCCTCTACATGATGTTGAATCAGATGGTACTTCGTGTTGATGTGCTTGGTTTGATCATGAAATATGGGATTCTTTTCCAACTTGATTGCAAAAGTGTTGCCGATCAATAAGGGAGTGGATTTATCTTGTTTCTCCTACAAATATTCAATTATCTTCATGAGGCACACATGAATCTCTTTTATTTCTTATGCAACAATCACATATTTTTCCTCTGTTGTCAAATTTGTTGGAACAAACTGTATGCATGATCTCTAAGATACAATTGTTGATCTAAGACTCATTATGTATCAGGAAGTAGACACTCCTATCTCTTTGTTTCCATCAAAGTTTGAATCAGAGTACCCAATAAGTGTGAAGTCATCCGCCTTAAAGTTCTTGAGTCCCCTTCAAGTATCTTAGAACTCTTTTAGCAGGAGAACACTTTCCTTCACAAGGTTTGTGCATGAAACTTGAAAGGATGCAAACAACATATGAAATATCTAGGCTGGTGGTGTTAAGGTAGATAATTCTTCCCACTAGTTGTTGGTACTTGGTTGCATCCTTGAATTATTTTCCTTCATTCGATGTGAGCTTTAGCTTTTCTTCCATTGGAGTTGAGAGAGGGTTGCATTTTGTCATGCAAAATCTATTCAATAGTTCTCCAACATACTTCTTCTGGGAGATGAATATGTACCTAGGATGTTGAGTCATTTCGAATCCCAAATAGTAGTGAAGATGTCCTAGATCCGTCATTCCAAATCCCTTCTTCAAATCTTTCTTTATGGATGCAATATAACTTTCATTGTTGTCTGTCATAAAAATGTCATCTAAATACACCATGAAATACACACAATAGATCGAATTGAAGTCTAAAATGGGCCTCATAAGAAAATGAGCCACCTCATAAGAAAAAGAGACATTGAATTAAAAAACTAATAGAATTTCAAGAAAAGAGTCAACAAAAATGGTTGATTTGGCATATTTGTCATAAATAAACTAATTTTTAAATTCATATATTCAAGTTATGTTCCTATGCTTTTACTCAAAATTTGAGCAGGAGCACTCATTGGATGAAAAATTAAATTCCGCATCCAACGAGTACCCTTAATGCATACTTTGGAGGGACCTCACCCCATAAAAAAAACAAAACATTTAAAAAATGTGTTACTTGAAAGTAATTTGGTTCAAGTTTAGTAGATAAATTTAATTCAAAATCATATGAGACATCCATGTATTCTGCATCATTTGAGTTTGAATTTATCTACAACTCCTCAATCTTCTTTTCTGGTTGAACTTCGTATTCCCGTCTTTCCAATTTCATCTGGATGGACACTTTCAAGTGTCTTTGTGGCCCATTTCGAAAATTTATATGATGGCCTAAGTTAATCAGATGGTGGTGATTCATTTTGTTCAAGATTTAGTCTTCGAATCCTCTCAATCACATAATCTATTATAATGTTCCCAAATGGATATTCAGGTACACTAACTCAAATTTGACTAGTTTTAGGATAGGATTATAAAATGCAAACTCTAACACCCACAAACTTTCCCAAACTCCCCCAAGGTGGAATTTAGGATTTGATATGGATTAATTTTATTTTGTAGAAACATAAATTAGACTCCTGACTTCGATAGATGCACATTCCTTGGGTGCATAACACTTGGGTAGACTCCTTTGGCTAAACCAAAGGTTTCAAGGTAATGACCCTAGGAATTATGTGGAACCCAATGGATTTTGTCGCATAACTAGAAGTGAATGGTATATATATAAACCCAAACCTGCTATGAAAACACTAATGAAGAAGATTGGGCTCCATTTGATATAAATTGGAGGCAAGAAAGAAAATGGCAAAACTATGACTGCTCAACTAGTTTATTTCCAAACGAAATCAAAAGACACTAGGAGATCACGAATTGCAGGTCTAATGGCTAGGATGGTTCAAATATGTGTTTTCTAACTATAGCAACTTACATAATGATATTTGGATAAGTGGTGATAAGGTAACTACAATAATTATGAAAAGTAGTTAGATTTAACATAAAACAAGCATAGGAGTAAATATTCATTGAAGAGAGACATAGAATTTGCAGAACATGAAGCATATCTATTATAATGATTGGGATAAAAAATAATTTGCATTCTAGAGTTGGAGGTATATCTAGAAACAACCATGAAATATCCATCCTCCATTAGCAACATGGACAAATACAAAAATATGTAGAAGACACTCTAAAACTGATGGAACAATAGCGCACTTCATTGTAGCGGAATGGAAATATAAATAACGTAAGAAAACTGTAAGTATAATCGATGAGGAAGGATGAATAGATTCCTCCTTAGACTCTATATGCTTCCTCAACTATCTTGGTGAACAAAAGGAGCAGATCTCCCAACTAGTGACTAGGGACACATCTCCCAAGTCTTGAAAAGATTAGAGCCCTTCGATTTTGAAATTAAATACTAGAAAAAGATGTGAATGTGTGCACTCAATAAATTTTTATAATATTTGTTATATTATTGGTTAATATACCTATTGGATAAGATGCATTGTACATGGATATCCAACCTCATCTATTGCGCCCTCTTTGGCCCAATTTTGACATGAAACTTTTAGGAGACTTTTTCCTTGCTTTCTAGCCTTTCATGCTTTTGGAAACTCCCGTTTTTCCTTTCTTTCTATTGCTTTCCTTCTTTTCATTGATTTCTTGCTTTTCTGTGCTTGCATGCTTTTATGTTGCTTTTCATCTTTTCAATGGATTTCTTGCTTTGCATTACTTTTCTTCTAGTTTCCTTATGGAGTACAACTCAAAGGGTCTACCTAAACTCTTATTTTCCCTAGGACCCAATCAATTCACCAATAATTATTATTTTACATTTTTAGACCAACATTAATTAAAATTACTTGTGCAAAATAGTGTTGGCCAATCATTCCCAAAAATATTAATGTTTTCCCTTAGCAACTCGAATTGGAAATTTTATCTTTCCATGTGGCCCACATTGTCCCTTTAATCTTGAATTTTAACCTTAAGACAAAATACTTAGGAAACGGATCAACCTATGCTACCTCCTCAATAATTAATCATGAGAAAATGATTAGGTGACTTAGGCCAAAGACCGTAGTAAATCCATAGCAAAATTTAGGAACATTACATCCAGTTGAACCTCTTGTTTAGGTGAAGTGGTAGGAACTTATTCTTCATGAGGAGGTGTTAGTGCTTCAAAAGAAAATTCCAAAGACTGATCCAAAATAGGGATTCCCCCCTTCAAGATGTGGAATTTCATTATCAATTCATAATATGTTTTTATAAATGAATTATTTTCTATATGATCAAGTTGTCTTTCAATAAACTTGTCATTTTTATCATTTATAGAAAATTGACATCTCTAGAAAGAATAAACTTCTTGTTTAGCTCATCGTAAATATGATATGGCTTGGAGGTGTCTGAATACCCTAAGAAAATGCATTTTATACTTTTAGCACCATTCTTGTCTCTTTGTTCCTTTGGTACCAAGGCATATCAAGTGGAACCAAAGACCCTAAGATGCCTCACCGAAGGGATGCGACCATACCACATTTCATGTGGAGTCTTGTTTTCAAGAGAATGAGTTGGAATTCTATTTGTCAAATAGACTACACATAACACCGCATCACCCTAAAACATCATTTGACATTTTTAAAAAACATCATTTAGCATACCATATTCATGATGGTTCTATTCCTTCTTTCTGCCACACCATTTTGTTGATGTTTGTAAGGAACTGTAGTTTGATGTGCAATCCCATGTTGATGATGATGGTATTCAAAATCATTATAAGTGTATCCTTTTCCATTATCAATATGAAGTGTTCCAATACGATATTGTCATTCATTTTTTATCCATGCGTGAAAAAAATTGAATGTTTGAAATGCTTCAGGCTTTTTCTTTAACAAGTATACCCAACTCATTCTGGTGTAGTCATCAACAAATGTCATGAGATATTTATTACCATTGGCAGAAGGAACAAGCATGGGGACACATAGGTCAGATTGAATCAACTGTAACTTTCTACATGCTCTGAATTTGGACTCATGAAATGGGTGCTTATTATGTTTTCCTAGTGTGCATGCATCACATTTGTTCATATTCTTAGGAATGGTGGGAAAACCAAAAACACCATTCTTTTTCAACAAGAGAAGATTATAGTTTAAGTGAACATATCTAGCATGCCATAAAATATTGGATTCCAGAGTACCTTCTTCATGTTGAGAGAGGTGGGAAAAGTTTGGAGCTCTTGTAGATGAACCTTTCAACTTCAACAACTTTCCCTCTTCATATTCGGTCATGGTAACTTGGTTTTCATAGAATTTCCTTATCTCTACTATTCCATTGAACATGTGGATGGAATGGACTTATTGTCGAATCTACACCAAGGACAATATGCTTCTTTGTAACTCTAGAAGATAGAGAATATTATGCAATAAAAAGTCAGAGAATCTAGGCAACTTGAGCCTAGTGGAACCAATTCCATCTACATTGTCATTCAATTACTCAAAACAATCTTTTCTAAATGTCATGTGGGATGTTGCACCATTATCAAGCAACCAAGTCTCTTTGTAAGATGAAAAAGATGTGATTTCATTTATTCCAATATTACAATGTGAAACAATACAATGAGCAGATTTAGGAGCTTTAGTAGCCTCTTAGATTTTACTTTTGTCTTTTTTCTTTTGATTATGCCTTTGTTTGATGGAATCCCAAGGGGCCCAACACTGATATGATTCATATCCATTCTTCCCACAATGTTTACATTGCAAGTGTAGTCTTTTGTTTGAGTTGTTTCTACCCCTCTACCTCTGAAATTTGTTCTTCCTCATCCTCTTCCGATGTTCTCTCCGTTGGAAGAATATTTTGATTGGTTCTTTTTTAGCAAGGCAAAGGGTCTTTCTAGTGGGCTCTACTCCAACTGTAGATATAAATAAATTCAATTGCAACTACCACCTGCAAATTAACGGTGTTTTGGGAGGAGAAGTTGCAGGTCTAAATTTTTTTTCACCTTATTTATAAAAAGTTCTTTCTACAGACTCTATAGTATTTATACACACTATATTATATTTATGCAAACTATATGAGGTTTCTGCAGATTCTATACTGTTGAAATATTGTAACTTCGAAGAATATTCTATATGTATCTTTTGTGGTCCCCGATGGTCCTACTGGGAGAGCCTTTTGTACTACTTTGTACCCTGATGCTTCTAATCGGATGAACTAATAAGATTCATGAGGTAGTCCCATCTAATTGTAAAGGTGGGTCATTAGCACCCCAGTGTGGTTACTTGAGGCTACATGTGTAACTCGAGCCTACATGATTTAACTCGAGCCTACATGTCGAATGAGTTAATTAATGTGAACGGATGAATATAAATAGAGGTGTGGTGCTCCTAATTTGAAGCACACACTCTCATTTGTGTAGCGCATTAGTGGAGAAGAGAAGAGTAGTTGGAGAAGGTGGAGGATCAGGATTTGATCTCCTTGTTGGTTTTACCTTTTACCTTCTTTTTTGGGCATCTATATTGAGGAAGCTTTTGCTGGGTTTTTCCCTATAGGGTTTTCCCAGGATAAATCTTTGTGTTCCTTTTGTATGGTTGTGCTTGTCTATCTTTCAGTGATACTGTTTATATGCTTTTGTTATGAATTCGAAATGAAATACTAATGATCTAGCTTAGCATATGAAAATTTAACATGGTATCAGAGCCACCCTGAAAGAAGACATTGTGCAGCTAAAGAAGCTAGGGATTCTTAATTTTTTGGTCTCTATCCACAATCGATTAGCAAAAGAAGGCTATACTGACTCTCCATTGAAGGGCGCATCTTTCTGTCGAAGCAGAATTCGATTTCGAGCATTTTCAGTTTGGTGCAGAAAATTAGGGCTTTCTACAGAAGAAGAATTTTTGAGTAATATTGGCATAGGATTTTTCTCCTCATCAAAATCGAATTTTAGAGACCTGGATCAAGAAATTCGGTTGGGTGAAACTACGGGAAAGTCAAACCCTAGTTTGACCCCGAACTAGAAAAACCCTAAATACTAAAACTGCTAAGTTTTTGTACATTTGCTATATCCCAGGATTGGCGAAGGATCAGGAGCTGAAAATTTCAAAGGCCAAAGATAAAATCCCTATTTACACTATATCCAAATTTCAGCCTCAGACTCGCTATATTTTGGGTGATATGATCCCTCCAAGTTAGGGTTCTAGCCTCTTCCAGAATTCATCCCTAAACAGGACACCTGGGGAGAATTGTTGTAGCGTGGGCTACAGAGGTCCAAATGGAATTATTGAAGATTTTATAGGAATAGCACGGACCTTACTTTCTGTGCTCCAAATTTTAGAACTAAAATATGAAACAGTGACATGTGGCAGTCCATACAACTTCACTGTTCTAAACAGTCCTGTAACAGGTCACCTTGGGAAAAGGATCATAAATCCCAATTGGTGAAACCAATTTTAATTAAACTTATGGTGTTGGATCAGGGACATGCAAGGTTACCTCAGTGAGAAATTTCAGACACATAGGAGCAGTAATTTCATAGATATCACAGAAACAGTGACAGGCATTTCTGCAGAAGAAATTGGAAAACTAGGGCTTCCTGTTCCGGGAGCTTCCCTCTACTGTTTCCAGAAAAAGAGTACATTGGACAGCTCCATTTGAAGAGATATATCTTTATATACAATCAGATCTGAAATATTCCAAGTTTTGAAAATTAGGGTTTCTCTGACAAACCCTAGATCAACTAGCTCTGGAAGCAGGACAGACACCTCAAATCGGTAAGATCTAATCTTTTGCTATTTGCATTTGAGGTTCTCATTTCAAAGTGATCTATCACATCAGCTTGATGATAAGCTTGATGAAGTTTACAACTTCCAAGCATGGAATTATTTGATCTCTCTGAAGAAAATGAATTGGACACCTACATGAGTAGAGAGGTTACAGTTCTAGAGGGAGATGAGGCTCAAAGCCTTATGCCAGAAGAACTTGGTCAAGGCCAAGAAGATCATTGTTGATTCAGTCATAGATCAACTTGTACCACAAATGTCTTCCCTAAAGACACTGAAAGAGATGTTTGATTCCTTGACCAAGCTAATTGAAGGAAAGAACATACATTGGAAGATGACCTTAAGAAACAAATTGAAGAGGTAAAAGAAGAAGTGAAGAATGCAGAAGTGGTGATAGCCACCTTGAATGACCTCCCAGGATCGTGGAATTAATTCATGCGAAGAATGTATGCCAGAAGGAAGTGATTACTCATAAGAAGAGAAGAACGAGATGGGAGTAATTGAAGATCAAGCTCTCACCATTCAAAGAAGATCCCTCATGCGATGAGGAATATGAAGAACTCAATTCTTGAAGAACCTCTTATTCATCTTATCATTTGGATAATAAATGATGATTTCATGAATGGAGAAGATGATAAAGCAGAATGATTAAGATGGAGTCTACCCATGAAACAAATAAAAGATAAGTATTCAATTGTCATTTCATGATATTGTTTTGTTATACATTTGATTATATTCAGTTGATGTGTTATGCATGATAGATTGTTTGCATTAATGACTGTATACTGCTGATATGCATGTGATGGGTAAGTAGCTCATGGTGCTATACAACTCTCCATTTCTACTTATTTAGAATGAAGCCTCGTTGGTGACATATTGGATTAGTGCACGATCTCAATAATTTCATGATAGAAATGGAAGGCATCTAGAAATTTTCTATGAGATATGTATGAATGTTGTATTGGCTAAACAGTTGCATGATGCATAAGAATTTGTCGTTATGCATATATTTTATGAAATAATTCTAACCATAAAACTGGTGCATTTGAATTGTAGGAAAGGTCCTGTACAACCTCCTACAAGAAAGATGAGACTTGTTCCGAAGAACAAGTGATGACAATCCAAGATTCACTCCAATAAAATATGAAGCTCCCAGGGTCAGAGAAACCATGACGGAACAAAAAGCTTCAGAGGGCAGTAGATCCACCTCGAAGGATGAAGATCACCATGGGTATGAGAGATAACTCAAGATGAAGAAAAGAATGCTATGAAAGAAGCTATGATCAAAGAATAATAGTTGATCACGGGGAATGATGTATATGATATGATTTCGAGACATAAAGGGAAGTACATAGTATCCTCCATATGGATCTACAAGAACAAGTGTACAAAGCAAGGTTCGCGATTTTCCTCAGAAAGAATAGACTATGACATGACATACTCTATTGACCTGGATTATATCAAGCATAGAACCACTTGTACAGAATGAAGAGGTAAGATGATACTCCACTTCAGGGGGAGTGACTACAGAAGATATCCGAGTTTGACATGGTACAACATGATGGATAGCTTCGTGATGGATCGAGACTTTACCAAGAGTAAAGTGGGTTCCAACCTTCAAGGTTGAATGCAAAAGACTAGGATATGTTGATGACCTGACAAGATGAACTCTTGGAAGATGTTATGATGAAAGAATATTAGAATGATGTTTGGGATATAGTACTCAAACCAGAAAGCAATAATGTGGTATCTTCCAAATGGATTTGCAAGATAAAATATGTTGCTGATAGAAGTAAGGAAAGAATTGTGGCTAGAGGTTTCTATCAGAAAGAGGGAATTAATTTTGAAGAGACACTTACTCTAGGAAGTATGTACACTTCCTTCAGAACTATCATGGTAGTTTCTTCCATGATGAAGTAAATACAAGCCTTCCTTAATGCAATGATTGAGGAAGGATTTTACATCAAATAGTCACAAGGATTTGAAGTTGAAGATAGATGGACTCACATATGCAAGTTGAAGAAGGCCCTCTATGGCCTGAAGCAAGCTCCCAGAGCTTGGTATGGAAGAATATATAGTCTCCTGATGAGCATGGGATTTTCCAAGAGTAAAGTCGATCCTAACCTTTACTACAAGGTTGTAGAAGATGAACCTGTCATCCTGTTATTATATGTGGATGACTTATTCTTGACACAGAATGAGAAACAGATCATGGAAAGCAAGAAGGAACTAGCATAAGAATTTGAAATGAGATACCTTGGGTTAATGCATTATTTCCTAGGTCTGTAAGTATGGAAAAGTTCAGAAGGAATATTTCTCAACCAGGGAAAGTATGCGGTAGAGATATTGAAGAGATTCAATATGTTGGAATGCAAAGCCATGGCCACACCCATGGACTCCAACCTAAAGCTGTTAGTTGATGACTCATCAAAGTTAGTGGATGCGACTCATTATAGACAGATCATTGGGTCATTGATGTACTTAACAAATACCAGACCAGACATTTGTTTTGTTGTGAACGCCTTAATTCAATATCTTGTTCAACCAAGACGGGTTCACCTAGTAGCTGCAAAGCATTTGATGAGATATCTGAAAGGGACTATAGACCTTGGTCTATACTATGATGGTAGCCATGACTACAGATTGTATGGCTATATAGATGCAGATTGGGCTAGAAGTATCTCAGATAGGAAAAGCACATCAGGTAGATGCTTTTGTTTGGGGTTTGCTATGAGTTCATGGTTTAGCAGGAAGCAGTCTAGTGTTTCTCTTAGCACGACTGAAGCAAAATACGTAGCAGATTGCTTTGCTAAGTTGTGAAGTCATATGGATTTGGAAGTTGATATCAGGTCTCTTTGACCTGAAGATGGATACTACAATGATTCTATGTGATAACCAGAGTTGTGATGATAAAGAACCCTGTGTTCTGTCGTAACACATAGAAATCTGATATTTCTACATACGAGATAAGATGGAGATGATGATGTTTTAGTATTCCCATACTGAAGATATAGATTATGTTTCAGTATTTACATACTATAGATGCAGATGATGGTGATTTCGTATTTCAATACTGAATATAGAGATGATGATGCTTTCAGTATTTCTATACTGAAGATATAGATAATGATGCTTTCAGTATTCACATACTAGAGATACAGATGGTGATAGTTCAGTATTCACATACTGAAGATGTAGATGATGATGGTTTAGATGATGATGTGCTGATGAAGCCTCTATCTCGAGTAAAGTTCGAACACTTTCGAGACAAGCTTGGTGTTGTTCGAAAAGACCTTGTTCGAAAGGGGGAGTAGTGATGTTGTAGTGGGATTGTATCATCCCTGGGCACTTGCCCTAAAGTGATCCGGAGACCTCCATCTTAGAGAATGAAGAGGGATTGTATCATCCTGGGACATATGTCTAGAAGTGATCTGGAGACCTTGGTCTTCGAGAATGAGGAGGGATTGTATCATCTTGGGACATATGTCCATCATCGATTCGGTGACTTTGGTCCTCGAGAATGGAGAGGGATTGTATCATCCCGAGACATATGTCCATAATAGATCCGGTGACTTCGGTCATCGAGAATGTGGCAGGATTGTATCATCCTTGAACTTTGGTTCAGAATGGATCCAGTGAACTTCGGTCATTGAGAATGTGGCAGGATTGTATCATCCTTGAACTTCGGTTCAGAACGGATTTGGTGAACTTCGGTCATCGAGAATGTGGTAGGATTGCATCATCCTTGAACTTCGGTTCAGAACAGATCCGGTGAACTTCGATCATCGAGAAGGTGGCAGGATTGTATCATCCTTGGACTTCGGTTCAGAATGGATCCGGTGAACTTCGGTCATCGAGAAGATGGTAGGATTGTATCATCCTTGGACTTCAGTTCAGAACGGATCCGGTGAACTTCGGTCATCGAGAATGTGGCAGGATTGTATCATCCTTGAACTTCAGTTTAGAACAGATCCGGTGAACTTTGGTCATCGAGAAGGTGGCAGGATTGTATCATCCTTGGACTTCGGTTCAGAACGGATCTGGTGAACTTCGGTCATCGAGAAGGTGGCAGGATTGTATCATCCTTGGACTTCGGTTCAGAACGGATCCAGTGAACTTTGGTCATCGAGAAGGTGGCAGGATTGTATCATCCTTGGACTTCAGTTCAAAACGGATCCGGTGAACTTCGGTCATTGAGAAGGTGGTAGGATTGTATCATCCTTGGACTTCGGTTCAGAACGGATCCGGTGAACTTCGATCATCGAGAAGGTGGTAGGATTGTATCATCCCTGGAATTCGGTTCAGAACGGATCTGGTGAACTTCGGTCATTGAGAAGGTGGTAGGATTGCATCATCCCTGGACTTTAAGTCCAAAAGAGATCCAAAGACTTCTTTGTCTTTGTACTGTGGTTTGCAGGTTGTTGCTGATGATGATGATGCTTCTGATTGAAAGATCAGAGTGTGATGATGATGATGATGTTGATATTTTGATGATGTTGATGTTTTGATAATAATGATGTTTTGATGATGATGATGTTTTCATGATGATGTATTTGATCGAAAGATCAGAGTATAATGATGATGTTGTTGCTGATCGAAAGGTCAAAGTACTGAAGATGTTGCTGATCAAAAGGGTCAAAGTGTTGAAGATGTTGCTGATCGAAAGGTCAAAATACTGAAGATGTTGCTGATCAAAAGGTCAAAGTGCTGAAGATGTTGCTGAAGATGTTGTTGATCGAAAGGTCAAAGTACTGAAGATGTTGCTGGAGTTGTTGCTGATCGAGAGGTCAAAGTATTGAAGATGTTGATGTTGATCGAAAGGTCAAAGTGCTAATGATGATGTTGCTGATCATAAGATCAGAATATGATGATGATGATGATGCTGTTCGAAAAGTCAAAATGCTGAAGAAGTTGTTGCAGATCAAAACAATCAGAGTGTTGCTGTTACTGAAGACTGAAGATTGAAGATGAAGACTACATGATGTTGAAAAGATTCCAATGATTTATAGATGTATTACCCTGATGATGTTGATGATGTCCTCTATCTCTCTCCTACTATTGTTGTTGTAGAATACCCTTCTCATTAAGGGGGAGTGTTGAAATATTGTAACTTCGAAGAATATTCTATATGTATCTTTTGTGGTCCCTGATGGTCCTACTAGGAGAGCCACTTATATTACTTTGTACCCCGATGCTTCTAATTGGATGAACTAATAAGAGTCATGAGGTAGTCCCCTCTAATTGTAAAGGTGGGTCATCAGCACCCCAGTGTGGTTACTTGAGCCTGCATGATTTAACTTGAGCCTACATGTCGAATGAGTTAATTAAAGTGAACGGATGAATATAAATAGAGGTGTGGTGCTCCTCATTTGAAGCACACACTCTCACTTGTGTAGTGCATTAGTGGAGAAGAGAAGAGTAGTTGGAGAAGGAGGAGGATCAGGGTTTGATCTCCTTGTTGGTTTTACCTTTTACCTTCTTTTTGGGGCATCTATATTGAGGAAGCTTTTGCTGGGTTTTTCCCTTAGGGTTTTCCCAGGATAAATCTTTGTGTTCCTTTTGTATGGTTGTGCTTGTCTATATTTCAGTGATCCTGTTTATATGCTTTTGTTATGAATTCGAAATGAAATACTGATGATCTAGCTTAGCATATGAAAATTTAACATATACTACTTCTGTAGGTCATCCCAAAATAAGGCATATAAGTCCTAGAACTTGAAATTGTCAACACCCTTAAAAATTATTCAAACCCTAAAATTCATTCTAATATAATAAACCTTGAGACTCTTAAAAAGTTTACTTTCTTCTAAAAGAAAAGAGAATGAATGCATATAAAAATTTAAACTAGCTTATATACCAGTCAACCATTCAGTGGAAAGGAATGAGCTAGGTTACCCAACTCCAAACTTCAACCTTTAACGCATTCCACAAGAGATTAGATGGAAAAATTTCAGCATCTA
>LPNX010606010.1:337353-386845 GCA_001517045.1 Pseudotsuga menziesii
AATTGGATAAGAGTACAATCCAGCTTCTGAGACAAGAATTCCTCTGCAACCAAAGGACTATGAGTTCTGCTGCTCCAAGATTTATAAAGATATACCACTAGCATAACTTTGCTCTCCAAAATTGATTGATCATTACCCACCCCAAGGCCTCTATTTATACTTTGGGAAATAGAGTAGTTTCGAAGGTTGGGGTGGTTGAAACAGTTGGGATAGTTATGGATTAGGGCCCAACTAATCTCATATAATCGCATTTTATATTTTTTAAAGGATGTACGCGACTATTAATATAGGCAACCCGCATATGAAACACGAGTTGCTCGAAGGAAACCCGCGTACGCTGGTGTACGCGGTTTGCAATTCAAATAGTCGTGTACAGTACGCGAGTTGCAATGAAGATAGTTGCGTACGCAACTCAACGCTTAGAAAAAATATACAACAAGTTGGTTTAAGGGTAAATGCATCCCAAGTCATGCCCATCTATAATGCTTTGGAAAACTTCAATCCTAATTTGTCCTTTTGTGTACCAACATAAAGAATGTCGGCACTCGGACGCAGAAGTGCCTTTTGGGTTAATAACAGATGCCCCCTAATGTGTGAGGTCGGAGGGAAGCAATGGCCGAAATACATTATAATCATTATCTTGGAGAACTCAGAGGTCCAATGGAGTAGAGGAAGTACATGAAACAAATACATAGTAATGTCATATACAAAGTCATATCTGAGGACGCCATGCTCAATATATTGGAACACTAGCTCCTTTACAATATTTGAGTACATCATATGATACGGGTTCAAGACCATGTTGTTACAAAGGTGGATCAAAGCCACAATATACAATAATGATGAGTCTTCAAATATCTGGAAGCTGTGTAAGTGAACAAAACATAGTCTTGCGCAACTTAGGTTATGAACCTAAGGTCTTCATAAAAAATACAAAAGAACCAGTACAATCCAGGCCATGTGAATAGATATGTTGAAGTTGAACATGGCTAGGATTCAACAGATTGTCAACCAAATAGGTGATAATTGACAACTGAAGCAAAGGAATTCACCAAAAATGAAAGTGAATCCTAAGGTACTATTGTAAAAAACTCTAGGTCTTCGTCGTTAGGAAGTGCTGATGAGAAACCATACTGTGATGAGGAAGGCAATGGATCCTCCAACAGATCACAAGAGTGACTAGGAACTAGATAAAGGAAGGGAAACACAAGAAATATCAGATAGGACAACGATGGAATCAAGATAAAGATCAAATGCAGGGATAAATCCTTGAATAGTGAGCACGACACAGAGACGACCCAAGGCAGCTTTTAAATTTGCAAATAATACAACTAGACTTATCTGTCATGTAGGAGACATGATCATATTCCCCAGGTATAATGGACAAGTAGAGGAGTAAGAAACTCGAAGTGATAGCTGAATTGAAAGTGAACATTGAGACATGAGTATTGAAAAGTATAGAGAGTGCTATGTTCAAGGATGACATGCTGCCACCGACTGAGAATCAAAATAAAACTTCTTCCTTATCTTTCCTGTTAAATTTTAATGAGCCTAGGAAAGTCAACTCAAATCTCTCTTCATTTTTGACAAGCTTGAAGAGAAGAGGGAATAATGCTTGATAATGTCAATGATTCATGGATTTTATGAGCCCAAACTAGTACATGCTCACTTGGTGTTTTCATATTTAGAGAGTCTGAATACTTCGAAGAAGACTCCAGGGCTGTCCTTTTTCATCCAATTTAGTCTCCTGAGGCCGAAAAAGTATAAAACATACCACAGAAGAACTCTCTTAACTTCCATAGAAGAAAAGGTGAACCTTTTTCATACTTAGTCAGGGAGGTCCAAAAAAGGTTAAATAACCACCTACCCAATGCTCCTTCGAGAGCAGCCATATAGCTTGAGTTTTATGAGTGTGAAAGCAAGATCACTTGGAAAGACCCATTTGAGTACGAGAAATAGGGCTTACAACAGTAAACTCAATGTTTTGTTCTTGTTGTTTAACGAGCATAACAAAGACATAAAGTTGGGAATCTTTTTCATGTTTAGGTCCAGAGCACGAAAAAGAGAAAACTAAGCTCATACCGGGTGTTCCTTTTCCGTAAATTTAGTCCCTCAGGTCCGGAAAAGTGATAGACCTATGCCTGAGAGTACTCTTCTCAATTCCGTAGAAAAGAGAATGATCCTTTTCATATAATTCCACATGGTCCGAGAAAGAGATAGCCTACCACCAATGTGGATTCCCATTCACATATTCTTAACGAGCATGAATGGACAAGTTTACTCGGCAGTCAAGTCTATTTTGAAGAGTTAGACCTGGCCCTAAAGAAACTTCATAAGGGCGGGGAGTCTTTAAAAGGATAGCTTGTAAAAAGAGACCAAAATGAGGCTCAATTTGGTGGGAAAAATAACTAAGAACACTCCCCTGAACCTATGACAAATGCAGCATGAGTACCAAAAGACAATAAATGTGATCTAATCTAGGGTACTCATGTGAGGAAAGCCCTATCCACGGAAGAACAATGGCATAGACAAGGTACTAATGGTTAAAATACCATAGTCCGGGGTCAAAGTAGTATTTCTAGGGTTAAGACAGATTAGGTGTAAATGAAAAAATGCATATGAATGACCAAAATCCTATCCTATATGAGTGAAGAAAAACTTCAAGTGACCTTAGACCTGTCACATTGAAGAAAAAAGACATGGTATTAGTTTGATTTTTATAAAAAATATAAACTATAGGTTAAAACCCACTTTTGAAATAATATTTCTATAAATAGTTCAAAATAGAAATAAAAAACTCACCATTTGACATTTTTACCCAAAATAGACAAGTTTTACCTCTGCCTTCAATTGCTCATTGTGGACAACTCGGTGGACAATTCTCAAAACCGCAAGTGCCAGGTAAAACTACTCTCCATGCTCTTTCATTTGATCGAAGCAAATTTTAATTTTTGGCAAAAATTTGATGTTTTCAACCATTCTCAAAGCAGCCACCCTGTGTATGAGGGTATGGTATATCAATAGTCACGTACACGCGTTCTATACGCGGGTTTTCTGAAAGCAAGTCGCGTACAATACGCGAATTGTCCAAAGGACAGTCGTGTACACTGCGCGAGGTATGAAAAAGCTATGTATGGCCACAATCAAAGTTTTTTCTATGAATTAAATGTTTGATCATTGGCTTATTACCAGATTGAAACATGGTGCTGGAGTGGAGGGAGAGGGAGCATGAAGACATGGACCAATATTCTCTTCGAAGTGCCCCCACGGTAAATGCTTTGCGGCAAAGTGGGTTGCTCAAATTCTTTTGTACCTCACCTATGCAATCCAATGTTCGCCTACTAGAGTTTATGATAAACTATTGGGATCATGATCTTGGTATGTTTGACCTACAAGGTGAGTTTCTAGAGATTACCT
This sequence comes from Pseudotsuga menziesii, assembly GCA_001517045.1. Taxonomy (NCBI): domain Eukaryota; kingdom Viridiplantae; phylum Streptophyta; class Pinopsida; order Pinales; family Pinaceae; genus Pseudotsuga; species Pseudotsuga menziesii. Next base: position 340,771 of record LPNX010606010.1, read on the forward strand.
TGGAAGACATCTACTTTATCTCTGGTTTGTCACGACGAGGAGCTCTGGTTAACTTGGAAGGTACTAGTAGAGGTGGTGACCTTCTAAGTGTGCAGATCTACATAGATACATACTGTGCGCTTGGTACTCAAAAGAGGGGTAGTTGCATCCCTATTGTTTATATTCGTAGCTTGCCATTACAGGTGTTGGAAAGTACTATAGTGAGGGTTGCAGTGTCATCATCACTTTACCTTGCAACTCGAAACCAAATGAGACTTGCAGTGGACTGTCTACATGGAGCCCTATATCACTGGTGTTCGGGAGTGATCCCGATAATGAGGAAACAACTCTCTGATTGTAAAAGAGGCCAACAGAAAAACTTTGGTTATTCTAGCATATTGGTGGCATTTTTCATTGAGAGGGTGCTCAGTTTGAGTCCTGCAGTACCACTACAAATTCATTCTCCCCGCCAGCCTAGACTGAGTAGGTGGGGGGAAATATTCCTCTGCCAGGGAGGTGGTGGATCGGTTCAGAGTGTTTACAACGATGACTTCTACTTATGGTGGGAGAGACAACTACCGGCACTGGAACCATTTCCTTACGCTGGGATAGATTTTCGAGGTGACATCGGCCTTGTCCTCTCTCCTGGAGGAGCATGGGGAGTGTCAGGTCAGCCACGTATGTATGTGCGTCCTGTGGTGGGAGAAGATCATGGCTTGATTAGGGTTCTCGAGGGGAAGCTGGCCATGCTTACCCAAAGAGTACCTACTTTGCGTATTGAGCATATCCCTGCCGTTATGCAGGAGCTAGTGGTTGGTATACCACCTATCTGGATACGCCTTATTAGGTGGGTAGCTAGAGCAGTGCTTGTGTACATCGATGCCATTGAGGCTGCTGCAGCTGAAGAAGCTAAAGAAGCCCAAGAGGAGGGCGATCAGGATGATCAGGGGGACCAGGGTGTCCATGATGACCAGGGTGGTCAAGCTTAGACCTAGGATCATTTTATGGACTTCAATCCATTTTTTGTATATTATACAGTTATGACTGGATCTGAGGATCAGAAACTCGACCTATCTATATGGACAGATATTCACACACACACACACACACACACACACACATATATATTGCTGGTTTTATTTACATGTGTTTTTTAATGTATCTGTTGTATATTTTTATGCAAAATGTGTTAAGTGCCAGTCCAAGATATAATTAGCATATGCATCAGTTAATGAATTTTGATTTCTTGGAATATGATTGAATGTAATAAACTCAAAATTTCTTTCCAATAACCTAACTTGCATAAACTGACGTATTAAAATAGGGTTCCGCACCTGATAAGCTCGATTGAGCTGGGAAATTACTAGTTGAGAGTCAAGTATGTCTTCCAACTGGGTGATGCCACGTGACAAAGCATCCCATAAAAGCTCAATGATAGCACTGTATTCGGCCACATTATTAGTAGCAGGACCTAGGCAAGCGCCTCTAGAGGCAACTAGCTGTCCTGAGGGTGAGTAAATGACCCATGCGGCTGAAGCCAAGTTACAAGTGTGGCGACTAGTGCCATCTGCGAAACCTATGAACCACTCAGAAGACATCTATAACAACCAACATATGGTATAAGAACACAAACCAATGAACTATTGTACATAAAATACATACAATAAAAATACAGGAAAAAGCGCTGAGCCTAGGCATAGTACTTTTTCAAGTAGAGCCCATTTCTAGGCTCGGGCAGCTTATTCCCCTTGAAATATGTTAATTCATATGCACCTTTCTTCAAAAATTTTGACACGACATAAGGTCCTAACCACATAGACTTGAATTTCCTTGCCCCCAGGGGTTCTTTGTCTTGATCCCAGAGCAAGACCAGCTCCCCTTCAGAAAAATCCAAGGTTTGACCTATTTATCGTATTGATTTTTGACCCTATTTTTATGAGCCTCGTTTGCTATCAGCGCATCTCTACGCTGCTCATCTAGATGTTCTAAGTGTAACAAACATTCTTCCAGCTCAGTCATATCAGGTAACACATGAATAGCAATATTTAAGGATGGGATTTCTTATTCAACCGGGGTTACCGCTTCCACTCCATGAACGAGTTGGAAAGGAGAGAACCCTGTAGCAATTTTCACATTGGCCTGATAAGCCCAAAGTGCATGATATAGCATGATGTGCCAATTGGAATAGTGCTACATTAATAGTGCGCTTGAGAATAGTCTTTAAGGTTTTATTTACAGCCTCGACTTGACCATTCACTTGAGGGTAGAAAGAAGATGAATTCTCTTGTCTAAACTCTAGCATAGTGGTCAATTTAGTCATCATACTATTTTGGAATTGACTGCCATGGTCAGTGAAAATATCTTTAGGAATACTGAACCGTGCGATAATTTGGTTGAAAACGAAAAAAGTTACAGTTTCCCCGTCAATTTTATAGGTGGGCATTGCCTCTGCCTACTTCGTGAAATAATCTACAGCGAAAATGATATGTTTGTGCCCCCCAGCCGAGACTGGGTTGCACGTCACATAATTTATCCCCCACTTCGTGAAGGGGCCCACTGAGATGATGGGAAATAATGGAGCAGGATGCGACCACATATTTCTGGTGTAAATATGACAAGGATGACAACACTTCATGACTTCCACACAATCTTTAAATATTGTGGGCCAGAAATAATCAACACGTAAGATCTTCTGGGCCGTTGCTAACCCAGATAAATGACCACCACATGCTCCACTATGGGAATCATTTAGGACAGTATCTACTTCTTCGTGGGTGAGACATCAAGGAAAAACATAATCTACCCCCCTACGATATAAAGTATCTCTAATAATGAGGTAGTTTTTGGCATGTACACGTAGTTTGCGCCGTTCTTCCCGTGAGAAGGTTGCAGGGTACTTCAAAGTCTGGAGATAGACACGTATATCTCTGTACCAAGGGTCAGAGGTGGAAATAAAAAATATATGCTCATCTAGGGATGTGTCTTCTTCAATGGCTACATCTTCCTCTACCAGAAATTCTGCAACGAGCTCAGCAAAAACTAAGGATTTTTTGGATTTGGCGGATTGGAAATCTAAGTCAAACTCCTAAAGAATGATTATTCATTTGTTGAATTTGCCTCCAACTATCCGTCGGGACAAAACATATTGGAAGGGATTAACATCTGCCACTACTGTCGTGGTCCTCAGTAAGATGTAGTAACGTAACCTCTGAACAACATACACAGCTGCCAAGGCCAACTTCTCAACATGGGAATACCTAAGTTTAGGGCCAGCTAAAGCATGAATGAGATAGTAAAAAACATGCTCTTGGAGCTTGTCGTCCTCCTGGACTAGTACTACCCCTATGGTTGACTCAGATGTGGCCAGATACAATATAAAATCATGAGAGTAATTTGGCGGGCGCAATAACGGTGCTAATAACAAAGCTTTCTTTAATGCCTCGAATGCAAGTTGTGCGATTTCATCCCATACAAATGGGGTGTCCTGCTTCAACAGACGCATGCAACCTTTAGTAATCTTGGCATAATTTACAATAAAATGTCGAAGGAAGTTGGACTTCCCTTGTAGGCTTTGAAGCTGTCTGATAGAACGTGGAGGAGGCAGATTTACTATGGCCTCAACTTTAAAAGGATCCACCTAAATACCTTTGTTGGAAACAATGAATCCGGGCAGTTTCCCTGACTCAACACAGAAAACACACTTGTGGGGATTCAAGTGAATTTTGTAGTATCTCCATCATTCGAAAATCAAACGCAAGTGATCTGGGTGATCTACCTCTTACGAGAATGTGCTGGCAGATCATCAAGGCAAGGTTCGACAATAGCTTTAATGTCATGAAAGGAAAAATTCATTGCCTGCTGAAAGGTAGCCCCTACAATTTTCAATCCAAAGGGCATTTTCTTGTACGCAAATGTACCCCAAGGATAGATGAAAGTTGTTTTATGTTGGTCTTCTGGTTTAATTTGAATATGATTATACCCGGAGAAACCATCCATAAACGAAAAGACTTCACTCCCCGCACATGCATCAATGATTTGATCTATGAATGGCGTGGGGTAGTTATCCTTAGGATAGGATTTGTTTAGATCGTGAAAGTCAGTACAAACATGTATGGTCCCTTGATTTTTGTCGACATGAACGGGGTTGGATACCCATTTTGTCAAAGCTATCAGGTAAATGAAACCGGCTTTCAACAGTTTTTCAACTTTAGCCTTAACAGCTGCCACTTTACGCGGATTGACAGGTCTTAACTTTTGTCGAACAAGCCTGGCATTAGGGTATGTTCAGATTTCATGCTCGACTATTGATGGATCTATGCCTGGCATATCCTCATATGACCAGGAAAATACGTTGCATAATTCCTTAAACAAGGATGTATAGATCACAATCTCCTCTAGATAGCAGTTTGCATCGATGTGTACATTTTCCACAACGTTTGGGTTTGCACAAATGTTGATAGGAATAGTAGCGGAAATGTTTTCCATATTCCCCTCAGCAAATATTCCTTCCCTTGGTAAGGGATTAATAGGTGTATCAACATCACCTACCAGTCTCATATGGAACTCCTGGTTCTCAATCCTGCTTAACTCTGGAAGAAAATAGGATCGATGGTGAAGATCTTCATAGATCTTATCTTGTCTGCACAGAGCTTCCAGAATGGCCTCATCAGAAGGCAAAACCATATCTAAGCGGTCTCTAGAATGCAAAGAGTTCGCTACCCAAGGAGGCATATAGGATTCTTTCGGCTCCTCTGAGACTATGAGAGGGACCAGAATGGGATCAACAAAAATATGAACGATAGCTTGATAAGATACTTCCACTGTCAATAAGGGCACTTCAGGTTCAAGGTAGGAATGCCCAAGGATTTGTTCTATCAACAACCATAGCAATAGAATTCCCTACACTAGTAGAACTTAGATAATTAATTGGAGCTGGAAAATAGAACGTGTCCATCAATGATGCATACATTCCATCCCCTAAGCTCTCTGAAGTAGGTTTAACCTGATCAACCAATGGCATTGTGGACTCGTTAGTTTCCATGTGGCCCTTTCGAGTAAAACTGAGTTGGTCTACAGTAACAAACTTCGCTTTGTGTGGAAACACTACTACCTGAAGTATGGCCGATGCAGTGGCAGACATGGAATAAGTCCAACTTCTCCCCAAGAGCAAGTTATAATCCAAAGGTGCATTAATCACCTCTACCTCAACAGATACTTCCTTCCCTGCCAACTTTATTTCGAAAGCCGGTAGGATACCTGTTGTCGCCTTTCACACACCTGGGTTACGTGGCAGAAATATTCAAGCCACTCGGTGTGTCCTTGCGGGCAAGTCTTGAGTCAAGGCTGTCACCTTGTTCTTGATTCCTCTGTTTAGGCTCAACTCCTAACGAAGCCAAGGGGGGTAGACCGTATTAAGTTACTAAGGAAAAATTATTTAGTATGATGATGGTATTAAAGAGTAAGTTTTTTTTAGGAGTTTCGATTTACCAATTGTAAACAACAAATAACATGATAAGATAATCACAAGTAAGCACGAAAATGACACCCAATCACATATATATTGAAATAAATAAATAGTTGACCAGTGCCTTGAAAATGGAGTCGAAAAACAATTAAGAGTGCTTGCAAGTGCTGGAATGAATGTTGTGCAATTGTATCTTGGGTAATTTTAAACTATTGCAAGAAGATGAGTAATTTAACTTAGGCGAAGGGACTCCAGATATACCCAGGGGGTACTTGAAGTATGTCCAAAACTAAACCGTCACGGCTACCTACAAGGAATATGTGGGAAAAATGGAGTCTCTGAGGCTGTTGTTCATAATGCACCCAAAGGTGTAATAGAGATTGGCGCCTCGATGTCACTTTTCAGGAGTTACCGCTTCCTTTGGGTATTTTGCCACCGTAATGGTTTGATCGAGGCGTTGGATTTTCTCCTGATGGTTTGTCAATTTGGGAAGAGTGAATCCTAATTATTCTAGTCACTCAAGTGATTTTGATGCAGCTTGACTGATCGGACGAACCGCAACCAAGTACAGAGCATACACACTGGAGTCTTTGTTATTTTTAGTAAATTTTAAAGTAGGTGTTCTTGTTAAAAAGAAAATGCTCCAGGAACCTCTTTCGATCCAAGTGGACCTCAATCGGGGAATCAAGGAGGGGTTGATTTTATTATGACTAACAAAATAATTAATGAAAATGGAATCAAAGATACACAACACCGGTTTTCTAATTAGTCCTACCATGCATCTCTTTCCCCTTGTGGGTCAATCGGGAAGTCGTGGGGTAAGTAGTATGATTAATTTTGAAATTGAAATATGGAATAATGAAAAATTATATCAAAGTACACAATCCTGCATGTCAGTACTAAACTGGAGCAGAAAAAAGGGAAGAATGCAAAAAAGTGAAACGGACGCAGATCCCCCTTGGGGGGATGGGGAGCGGGCTCGAAAGAGCCTACTCAAAAAATATTTTATTTTATTATTATTGGTTACAATATCAACAAACTGAAATATCAAAAATCTCTTGGTCCTTATACGGGATGAAACCAAGATCTTACAACTTTCAAATTTTTTTAAATTTTAGTGAAAGAGGATACCCCTGGGGGGATTTGAACGCTCCTGAGGCCACTTTTGAACAGAAAATTCATTTATTTTATGTTACACCTGCTAAAAACCAGCAAGCATGTTAGAATAAAATATGCCCAAAATCACTTTAAGAGTACCTTTGGGTCAGCCTACCTTAACTCAAAAAAGACTAAGTTAAAACTAGCTAAACAGGTGAAAAAAGAACCAGGGAAAGCAACCTTTCCTTGGGATCTTGGCTTGCTGTTTGTGCAGCCAATGAAATATGCACTGATTTCTGTATTTAATCTTTTTTAAAATAGAAAATAAAATCTAGAGCATGCAACCTATTGATTTTCTTTAACTTGCCATGCAAAACGGACGATTTCCTTATGCTAGATCTAGAATGCTTAATGATACTTTTCAGTAATGAGATCTCAACTATGAGCTTTGAAATAGCATATCTATGTAAATTTTACTTTAATATAATAGATCTAAATTATAAAAAATCTTTCGAACACAGTAACCAGGTGAGAAAATTGAATTTTACAAGGAGGAAGAGAGAGGAAGAGTGCTGGTAGCCTTGAAGATCCACCGTGGAGCTTTCAGGTGGAATGTCGAGGGACTATGTCTTTGGATGGTTTTGGAGAGAGTGAAGAAGCAAACTAGATCAGCATCCTCTCCAAGCTAGGAACCTTCAACTGAAATCAAAGACTTTCCAAAATACTTGTGAGATACGGTTAATACATATACAGAGATTCAGAATAACATGCATATAAACTTATAAAACATGTTGAATCTAGATCTCTAAACATCCATCAAAGGAAAGAGATAGCCAATAAGCTTATTGAAAAACTCCTTTCCTATCAAGATTATAATAAGCTTATTATCAATCTTAGCAATGAATCCACAAAAAATCAGCAAATTATGAACATGGATACAGGTTACCTTAGTAAAAAATGGGAATGCTCATCCACACATACAATGACATGACACCATCTTGCCTCCAAAGCTTCTCTTTATTTCAAATGAACAATAACAACAATACAATAGCAGCAACACCCCAATCCCAGTTCTAACTAGCTTGGAAGAGGTGATTTGAGGTTGATTTATACAAAAAATAGGAGATCCAACCCAGGGGGGTGCAAATCCTAAGGAGACAGACCACTGTAGCTAAAGGAGAGTCCATCAATACTGATATGAAGCTGAACTAAGCCTACTTGTCAATCAGGGGGATGATTGAGCTGACACATCAACCCACAGACTGACACATCAACCCATAGACTGACACATCAATCCACAGAGCTTCCAGGAGAGCCCACATGTGTGGAGGAGAGAGAGAAGGCACAATTCCCAACAAAGGATGCTGAAGATCAACTCTGGATCTGTCCAGATCACCTCCTCGGTCAAGGATTTGTCAAATCCAGTTAATCTGGTTCAGATCTGACTGATTTCAATCAAATCGGCTGAGAATCCATTGATCTAGGATTTTGGATTTGCTCCATTATTCATCAATTTATTAATTAAAATAATCAATAATTGATTTTTTGGGTTTTTCTAACCCGAGTGACGGAAAATCACTCAAAACCTGAAAAAAGTGGGTCCATGGGTTTAGATGGTTCTCTTAGCTTGAAAATGAGCACCTACATGACTGAAACTGATTATTTGGCCCACTTTTATTACAAAACCAATTTTTCCAATTAAACTATTAAAAAATAGCCTATGTTTTGGAAAAATTAAATTTTAATAAAAAACACTGAAAAAAATTAAAATATTAAAAAATTTAAAAAACCTAGGGGGACTTAGACATGTTCATATGACTCGACCATGATGCCTAGCATGTTTATACATTGACACATAGACTCTCATAACCTCAATAGGCCTAAATGACAAGCCGACCACCCCAACTTTAGAGGTATGGAGTGAAAAAATCAGAAATTATCAATCGTTTATTCAAAAACCAATAATAACCAAGGGAAAAACACCCTGTGCTGATCGAATTGACAAATAAAGTCTAAGAGACCGAGTCTTTTACAGACACTATCATGCTAGAACATTTATTACAATTCCCCCATGGGGTATGAACATGTGATATAGTACAAAAAGCACTTCCTAGAAGCACTTCCGAAGGTCTTCTGAAGTTCGAACAAAAAATCTTTGTCCAGTTCACCAGGCTCACTTGATAAAAAACCACTAAGTGCAACTTAGGTGGTAACAATACCATGTGGATGAAATGACCTTCCATTGAAAGCAGTAAGTAGGGTGTTTGATGGAACTAGCTCTGGAGATCTAAGAGCTTTCCAGGAAGACAAGGACATGACACATGTGGAAGCACCCTCATCGACAACTGCCCTTCCAATGGTTTTTCTGCCATTGACATCTATCGATAAGGCCACATGATAAGGTAGGAAAATTTTGACATTAGAAAAATTAAACTTCGCCATGAGGCTTAATGAATCCATGCTGCCTAAGGCTGCTAAGAGTGCATCTCACTGGGCAGGACAACTCTGTAACACCTCTAAAGCCGACATCGCACAAGGGGTCTGGGATAAATCTTCAACTATAGAGTAGTTGGTTGCAGCCCTAGCATTGGGATTGTGCAAGGTTTTCTTGAAGACACCTTTCGGTATCTTCGGCATAGGTTCGACAGGTTTTTCAATCACGAGAGGGTTAGAAGTTTCACCTATCGACTTACCCTTCTCCGAAGCCTCTGTCTCATATTTCTTGTTCCTAGTCTGGAGTAAAGTCTGGGATCAAACCATGTTGATATAATTAGGGTTTGGAGCATTTGGGGTGCCCCCTGCTACATTTTAAGTTGAAGCTGAATTCTGTCCTTGGGGAAAATGATCCTTCAGGATAGTCGGTTGTTGGCCTATTAGCAGCTCTTGAGCTTGATCCATAAGGGGACATTGATGGGTCAGGTGATCTTCGTGGCACAACTTACATGGGAATTTCGCCTTCTTCTTTTATTTTTTGTCCCAATCAGCATTGTTTGTGGGTTTTTTCTTGTTTTGGTTTCCCTCACCTTTCTTCCCTTTCTTCTTTTTCCCACCGGGATGCTTATTGCCCTTTTGAGAGGATTGTGCAAAAAAAATTTCACTCTGGGGTGAGGGGGTAACCTTTGTTTCCTCCACTGTAGAATGTTTGACAAACAACTCATGGAGCTATTTAGCTAAAGACTCTACAGTGGGAGATTTCATAGAACCAACCACACCATTGGCATGGGGTCTAGGCTTAGGTTTCTCTACATTATGTGTTGGCCTCAGTGCATCAGGGATGATCTCATATAAAATCCCAGACTGAGAATATATCAAATCTAGCTGCTAGGATCTAAGGATAGCCTCTTCCTCATTGGTCACTCCCGAAGTAGATACATCCTTAGATATATATGGAAATAGGGATTTAAGGAACCATTCTAGTAAAAACTCGGGAGGAATAGTGGCTTTGATAAGGCTCTTCCATCTTCTCCACTCTTGGATGTGATCCGAAATATGAGCGGCCTTGTCCTGCCGAAAGGTAGGAAACAAGTCTATCCTGAAATCATATCGGACAGGAAGTTGGAAGTGACTAAGGAATACATTAGCCAAGTCCCAAAAAGTATCAAACGTAGCAGAAGGCAGTTCAATGTACCATTTTGCTGTGGTACTAGTCATATTTCTTTGGAACAATCTCAACCAAATTGTATCGTCATTCAGTGAGTTGGAAGAGCACCACAAGTGGAAAGTGGTGACATGAGCTCCTGGATCATCACCAACTTTTGCTTCAAATTTTGGAATGTCCGAGGGTAGCTTGGTAGGAATGGGTGACCAGGAGGAGTTATGTCTCACTAGGTCATTCATTAGCTTTGACAAGTCTGGCAAGTTTAAAGTTGCCAGGAAAGGGAGCTTGGGTCTAACCGGAGCATTAAAAGTACCAGCTTGGGGATTAGAGGGGGTTGCCCGCATGTTCCTAGATGTGAAGGCAGGGTTTCCCCTGGCTACCGGTTGCGAAGTGGTCTGGTTGCTTTGGAAAGGATTCCACCCATAAGCTAGTGGATTGTTTATGTGCGATGCAGTGTATGAGGTTCTAGCTGCCCCAGTCGAAGCTGGGGTTTGGAACACATGAGCAAGTATCACTCTACTAAAAAGTGAGAAAGGAGAGCTTGTGAAAGGAGCTGAAACCAGAGTTTGAAAACCTTGACCATAAGGATTAGGGTTTTCGAATTGCATCCCTTCATATGCGGGTGTTGGACCTACATATGGAGTGGATGGGGGAATGTGCCCCCCATTCCAAGGAAAACCATGGAAAAATGATGATGATCCTATAGGACCACTCTGAGCAGTGTGTGTGAAGGAAGTACGAATAGAAGGTACATTAGGAATCCCAGTGACCACTCCACCAAAAGTACCTGTTAAATTTGTGGGAGTCGGTGGTTGAACCATCCAACTAGCTGGAGTTAAAGGCATAGTAGGTATACTTGTTCTAGGGGCACCTACTGGGGAAGGTGGCACCCCTTCATCCAGAGTGGTTGAGGTGGATGTAGAAGAACTTCTCATGCAGTAGACATTAGTCTACACAGAGGGATACCAATCACAGGTGAATTGAAGGGACATAGGTGAATTGAAGGGACGAATCTGGACGATCACATGATCGTTTAAGTTAGTTAGAGGTGAATTAAAGTTCCTTGCAAACTATTTAGCCTACAAGTATTCTATCTCACCTGTAATTAAATCAAACTGGTTTTCCCTAAGTTTTGGTTCACCTGGAACTTCACTAACTCCTATGGGTTCAAAAGAACCGTCCGTGTCTAATCTCTGCCTTTGAGGGGGGGTGGAGGTTCCAATGTAATAAGTGGAGGAAGGTTTTGCAACCTTTGTGACCTTCTGACAGATTGGTCCTCCATGATTGTAAATTTGACTCTTCACACCCTAAGGTTGGCTAAACATAGAAAAACCACAGAGCAATCACTACAAAATTTCCTAAAGTCTCAACAATCACAAGGGGTATAAGATATGCTTTCCCGAAGAAAGCTGAGAGACAGTTTCTTGGTGTCCTTGAAGAGGTTCTTAGGCACAAGCGGAGGAAACACCCACCACCCTCTTGCACTTTCAACAAGGGTTACCTTCCAAGCCTGTCCAAGGTCAACTAGAAATAGCCTTCCGGTTTACTTGTGTATAAACCCTAGATGTCAAAGAGACTAAAGGCTACCTTAACTATACCAATATTTTGGGGGGACAGTCGCAAGCCTGGTTCATATGCATGGGCAGGGTAGAAAAGCCTGAAACTCTGTCTAGGACAAAATCCCTAGATGCGCAAAAACCTTGGTCTATGTTTTGACAAGGAATCAAAGGGTTATCTCCTTAGTCCAAGACTCCATATGGCCTCATGTTTAACTCCCGTTTGAGAGGAGCTTCCCAGATACTACCAACATAGAGAAGGATTTACCTATCGATTGGCCAACTACGTTTGAATTTAAATAGTTGTGGGGAGTTTACACTTCCTATCCCATAAGTCTAGCATAAGCTAGTAGGTGTATGACCCTATAAAACAAAGCTTACTAATAATTTTTAAATTATAGCGTTCATTTTAAGGGCTATTCTTAGTCAGAGGGTAAGTGGTGTGAATGAATATGATATTATAAACTCGACAAGAAAAGTAAAAAAGTGTATAAAATGAATTCCAAAACAAAATACAACTGCTTAAAACAAGCTTGTTTTCTTTTTGTAAATATGAGCTAATGAAATTACAACTAAGTATGAGAACACTAAGACTTATTTTTGAAATTTTTGAAATTTCATTTGAAAATACTGAAAATAAAACTACAATATGCAAATGTTTCAAATGTTTTTCTTCACTTTTCAAATTCTTCAAAAATTACCATGCACCTAAATGCAAAAATTCTTGAGTATGTTTGAATAATCAGACCATAAAGCAAGCAATATGAAGTATAGCAGACTTGCAAGAAACAAATTCAACCACTTAAAGAGAAGACTTGAAAAACACCTAACTTGGGAAGAATCAATGAATAAAATCCACTGAAATCACTAAAGGACCAGTGACAAACTAACACTACTCGAGAGTAGTACAGAGTACAAGGTATCTAAAATCCTGATCACTGACTCTGATACACAGCACTGAACCTATCACCCAAATAGGAGAACCTACCTCAAATTGGTAAGTGAAAGAAGACTCAAACAATAAAACTCAAAGGCTTACTGAAAAGCACAAAGCATGGTGTACATGACTTTTAGACTTACAGGAAGATGCCAGCAATAGAAGACCTTCAAGCAGAGCAAAATCCAAACAAGACAGGGACAAGCAACCTCCCTAAAAAATTGTGCTGCTAAAAGACGTACGCGACTGTCTTATAGACCAACCTGCGTATACAAGTTGCTGTACGCGACTGTGTAGCACAACAAGCCATGTACACAACAAAATGTTTTCAAAAAAAGAAAAAAAAAAAGGTATCTGGACACACCACTGCAAATCAAAGGAAATATATACAACCACACACTGAATCAGAGCAAAGACTGGGCAAGTATCTATAGGGATAACCCACAGCAGGTTGGACTCCCCAGCGGAGTCGCAAGTTCTGTTGTTCAAAATTAAGCACCCTTGTAACCTAGGGTCTGGGGTTACCAACTTACTACTAACCATGCAGACAGTCAACTTTACCAGAGAATGGAAAGGGAATAGGAAGAAAGTCTTGACTTACCCGATTACCTATGGTTGAGCCAAGCTTGATCTTCTCCCGCTCCTCTTCTCTCCAAAGCTTCTAGGGATGCACCTATTTCACCCGTAAAGAAAAAATCCTTCAAGTAATATCTCATGCATATATATATCAAAGGTTAGATAAACAATATATCAAACATATAATCAAATACATTCATTAACCAAAATACATGAAACAGACTCAACACAAGGGTTGAAGAAGAATTCTCTTTATTAACAATCAGTGAATGAGATAAGAGTACAACCCAGCTTCTGAGACAATGATTCCTCTACAACCAAAGGACTCTGAGTTCTGTTGCTCCAATATTTCTGAAGATATACCACCAGCATAACTTTGCTCTCCAAAATTGATTGATCATTACCCACCCCAGGGCATCTATTTATACTTTGGGAAATAGAGTAGTTTCGAAGGCTGGGGTGGTTGAAACAGTTGGGATAGTTATGGATTAGGGCCCAACTAATCTCATATAATTGTGTTTTATATTTTTTAAATCCAAACTAATATATACGTGACTATCAATATAGGTAACCTGCGTATGACATGCGAGTTGCTCGAAGGAAACCCGCGTACACTGGTGTACGCGGGTTGCAATGCGAATAGTCGTGCATAGTACGTGAGTTATAATGAATATAGTCGCGTACGCAACTCAACACTTAGAAATTTTTTATAGCAATATGGTTTAAGGGTAAATGCATCCCAAGTCATGCCCATCTATAGTGCTTTGACAAACTTCAATCCTAATTTGTCCTTTTGTGTACCAACATAAAGAATGTCGGCACTCGGATTGAGAAGTGCCATTTGGGTCTATAACAATAGGGAACTAGGTATATCCTATCGACTAGACATTACTAAACTCACTTAAACTGCACAAATATTAATGGCCTTAACAATGAAAACTTCATTCTCATTATGATAATGATTCCAAGTATTGCGCATAAAACAATAGTTATCAAGGATCATAGATTCATGTAAATAATGGCCAAATTGGTGTGGAGATGTTGTAATGCTGGAACCCATAAAGGAGATTCATTAGGTACATGATTATGTCAACATTGTCAATGGAATATCTCTTGAAGCTTCCTAATTGATCATTATGTGATCTATTATTTCAGTGGTTTAAATATACTAATTCCAACTTATAGTTTACATGTTGATAAACCTAAAGGAGCTTATGATATCATCATAATACCAAGAAAACTTTTGTAATGGATCCAAGAAGGTATAAGGGTTGTTGTGGGAAATTATGCACAAACGTGTGCAACCTCTCCCACATTGGGTCAAATCCTTTGAGGTCGTTGATTAGGCCCAATTTTTAAAAACAAAAATCAAAAGTGATAACCCCAAGTAAATCCTACAAGCTCTTGTTAGTAACAAATTAAGATAAAAATCACATAAACTAAAACACAAAACAAAAGAGATAAGGGGGGGACAAACCATAATAAGGATCCAATGCAATAGCCACTTTAGATTGTCCAATGTTCAAGCAAATACTTGTAGTTTCACCTAGGAGGTGTGAGATTCAAAGGGAATACAACAACATCCCTTAGGGAGGCATATTTTATCCACACTAGATGGTAGAAATCTTGAATAACAAATGGAGGAAACACTTGCCCCTTATAGGAAGGGGGAAAGGGAGATTGGGGAATGCTACTAGATGTGGAAGATACGGGCTATGGAGAAGTTCCAATACAATTGCTCTAGATTTCTCTTACAATATGCATGTACATGTCTTCCTTTTATAGGCCAAGATGTGGCCAAGAAGAAATTAGATCCAAGTGTGAACCCCAACACCTCATGAACTAGATTCAAGGTACACAATGGGGGATATTGAATGACCATCCATCATGTTGAGAATACAAGTTAAAATTTGTGTTGGTGAGAGGCCTTGATGAGCCTTTAATGCATAGCTAGTGGTTGAGTTCCTACTATTTTGATAGGAATGTGGATATTGAAGGAAAAACCATGCAGGTCTAGCACAAGTACATAACTGGTAATGTGTGCAGTAGCACACATAAATAGAGGTTTGGATGCGTAGCCTTGTCTTCTGACTATTATTTGGAATTTTTGGACTCATACTTCTTCTTGGATCTTGATGAGGATGCATTTGGTGGGCCGCATGCCATATGTTGATGATGCCTTACTATGATAATTGAAAAACTGTCGCATGTGTGTGATATTTGAGTGTTAACATATGCCCCTTGATGTATGAGGTTCAGAGGGTACTATAGGGTTGATAATGCATCATCATTTCTTTTGTGTTATCCTATGTTCTTTAAGTTGTGAAGAACATGTGGACGGATAGATACCTCCCATGGGGGAATATTGCTGGTGAAGTGGTAACAAATACTGTTGACAAATGAGGTGGGAATACCCATGCTCGTGGAGGTCTACTAACGTGCCTAAAATATAAGGATACCGATGGGCCCACTCATAATACTGTTGGTACATGGATGAAGTCAAATTCAATCTATGGGAGAGTAAATGAACTAAAAAATGATGTCACTAGTGTGGAAGAAGCAGAACTGTTGAAGATCATGAGAATCCCATGAGGGTGGGGGCATGAATAATAGTGAAGTTTCTGAATGGTGGAATTCATTATGCTAGATGTGATACTGCCATGATTTTCAAATGTGAACACTGCTACCTTCGAAACGTATGACTCCCCTTGATGCGATGGATGTTTTGTTGTCGAGCATAGGGTTAACATAGGGAATGGACGTTAACACACACTTCAACCTTCATTATCAGGACCTAGACAGATCCATTTCATGACCAACATGATCATTTCTGCACTGGACCTGTCCTTTTTTCACTTCTCATTCCATCTTTCGAACTTCTGCTTTCCACACTTCTGACCTCGGAACTTGGGAGTCAGAAACTCAAACGCTTGACGAAGTGAATTGTGAGCATTCTACCTTCCATACTTCCACTTTCTGCACTTTCGACCTCGAAAATTAGAAATCAGAAATTAGAAACACAATGGGTGATGAAAACACTCAATGGCTCTTCTTCTTTTCGCATTTCGCACTTCCCCTTTCCGCATTTCCAACCTCATAATTCAGAAATTAGAAACATAATGTGCAACGAAAATACTTAACAGCTCTTTCACCTTTCACACTTTTGCTTTGTGCCTTTTTGACCTCAGAAATTGGAAATCAGAAACATAATGTGTGACATAAATACTTAACGGATCTTCCACCTTCCGCCTTCCACACTTTCACATTCTACCTTTCCGACCTTGGAACTTGGAAATCAGAAACATAACAGAAGTAAACTTTTACTTAATCATCAATAAGCAATAAGGTTAGCTGAGATTCCACAGTGAGGATTCATGGCATCTAATGGAGAATCTGTGGTGAGAAGATTTGTTGTCAACGTTTTGAACCAAGCGTGGAAGGCAGAATACTTATCTTGGAATCAATAAGCATTCAACAAGAAAATACATTGCACAACAAGAATAACTAAGAATACTTATCTTGAAGATGAATGTTGTCCCACAACTAGCTATGTCACTGCAACGTTCCACCCAACTAGAGGCTAGTGTCTTCATTAATCTCTCAACACCACTACCACTCCCGAGCTGGGCATGATTCCCTCAAGGAACTAGGGAACAACATGCTTACACATAGCCATAACTCATAACACACATAGTCAATCCAACCTTCAATTGGGTTTATCAGTCTAGCCAAGCCAACACCAAGTTGGGTTTATTAGGATGTAGGATTAAAAGCCAAACACTGCTGGGTTTATCAGGCTTACTCATCCAAGCCAACATACAATTGGGTTGATCATATTGTTCACAGTCAAGCCTACTTTCACAATAAGTACCATCCAATCCAACTAACTGATGGGTTTATCATACTGCCCATAGTCAAGCCATCACGATGCTGGGTTTATCAGGCTCACTCAGCCAAGCCATCGTACAATTGAGTTTATCAGGCTTTCCAACCAAGGGTTGCTCACAAGGAAAAGATGCATAGAAAGACATAGCCAATCCAACTACCAGTTTTGTTTATCCGTCTACTTAGCCAAGATAACGTACAATTGGGTTTATCAGACTGCTCCTAGTCAAGACAATCTATCTTTGGGTTTATCAGGATGCTAAGGCAGTGAACATGAAGAACTGCTAAACTAGTGAGCTCATCCACAGAGATAAGTACACCTTCAAAAGATCTATTTGTACTAGAATCCACGTTGCCTACACACCCAACACAAGGAAGTGTCCTCTTATTTGCTCCACAGTCCCTCAGGATACACCTTCCCTTCCAGTTCCCTTGAGGATGTGCAAAGCAGATTCACCAGCCACTCTTGTCTTATTGTGAGGCTCCACACTAGGTTTATCAAGCACATTCTATGTGTGTTCCACTCATAAGTATTGCATACAGTTCATATCCAAACCAGGGTGCACAGCACAAACAACCAAAAGGAAAACACAACAACACATGATTCACTCTATAACATAGAGAAACAAGTTTGCAGACCACTTTGTAACACAATGTAGATGGACTGAACAACTCCAACAGTTAACCACACTACACAACCACGAACAAAAACCTTCCCCGCAACTCCCCCCTAGAGAGTGAACAATGCAGGAGTGATCGAATGGTAGTCTCTCTCAAATGACCACAACATTCAGATGACGACTGTGGTGACAGACTAGGCAAATATTTTCTAGTTTTACTTGCTCTAGAAGCTAGAACATAGCTTCTAGAACTACATGATTTTTTAGTCACAGAATCGACTGCTATACCTTACTCTACCCAAGGCATTAACTACCTTAACCAATTTCCTACAAGAAAATTGAATGATCGAGAAAAGTGATGGACCATGGTGGATAGGTTAACGAATGGGTAACTTTTGAACAAATATACAGCTAGAATCGACCATCAAATAGATCGACGGTGCACAACGATTTTACTGATTCAACTAGAATGACTTAACAAAATTTTCATGTGCATGAAATTCCTATGAAATACACTTCATCATGTTTGGAGTCCAACATTGATTTGGTGGAGACATAGATCAAACGACTAATAAGGATTTCATAGCGTCAACTAGCACGATAGTTAACTCAGCTAGCGTGCATGAAATTTCTATCCAAAAGGATTTAATTCTGAGCTCATGTGTCTGCTTGGGTGACTTGGATGACAAATCAATGAATTATTCTCTGTTGATTAGACTAGGTTTTGTGAGGATTGAATCCATAATCACTCAACTGGAATCTGCTGGACTAATCCCTCTCTGTTCCTCTGTGAAATCATGCCCCCATCTCTTTCATGTTGCAGTCCCATAGCTAGCTGTGGTATTTTATCAATTACATAGTTACATGATACATCAAAATATACAGTGCCTGACTTAGCACCATAACAATAGGTATCAACCTTGATCACCTATACAAAAAACACCAATTGATGGCAGGGCCTTGGCCTTGAGCTCCTTACCATGACTCAAATAAAATACATACATAATGTACAATCTTAATACTATGTGGTCAAAACTAGGGTGTTACATTCCCCTCCCCCTTACAACAACACTGTCCTTAGTGCTTTTCAAATTGAACAAAAATGTTACACTGACACCACCTCAATGCTATGAAAAATTGAACAAAAATGGATGTTCCAATTGCATGGCATCCTTCAGCTCCTAAGTAGCCTCCCCAGGACCATAGTGCTCCCATTGCACCTTTACCTGTCCTATGGCTCAATTTTGGAGCATGGTGACCTTTCTGTCAAGGATGCGCAATGGCTTGGTTTGGAACTCTCCCTTGGGTTCTAAATGGATCACATCCCAATAAATCACATTGTTAGGGGCATGTACATATTTCTTAAGCAAAGAGACATGAAAAACATTATGAGCTCTAGTACTAGTAGGAAATGCAATTCTATATGCAACTGGCCCTATTCTTTCAAGTACTTCAAACAACCCACAATATCTAGGTGACATCTTGGCACAAATTCCAAGCTTCAAGGAAATTTTCCTTTCCCTCACTTTGAGGTAAACATGATCCCCAACAATGAACTCTCTATGCACTCTATGCTTGTCTACATAGATTTTCTGTCTGTCCCGGGCTGCTTTCATATTTTGCCTAATCTTTGCAACCTCTTGCTCCATTTCCTTGAGAAATTATGGACCAAGCACAATCCTATTCATTGGATGATCCCATGTCACTGGTTTCCTGCACCTTATTCCATACAAAGCTTCATATGGACTCATCCCCAAGGATACTTTCTATCCATTGTTATAGGAAAATTCTACCAAGTGTAAATAATCCTCCCACTTGGATGGTTTGTCCATCACATACATGCGAAGCATGTCTTCAAGAACTTGATTCACTTTCTCTATCTGTCCATCAGTATGAGGATGGTAGGAAGTGCTGAAGTTCAACTTTGTACCCAAATATGCAAATAGACCCTTCCAAAAATTGGAAGTAAACTTGGGATCCCTGTTAGAAACTATTTCCTTAAGTAATCCATGCAATTTGAAAATCTCCTTCATGAAGATTTTTGCAATGGCATCAGTCTTATAAGTGGACTTAACCGATATAAAATGTGCTTCCTTTTTTAGCTTGTCCACCACAACCATGATGGAATCATGTTGCCTCCAAGTCATTGGAAACCCTATAATAAAATCCATGGAAACAACTTCCCATTTCCATTCTGGAACTAGAAAAGGCTGCAAAAAAATTTGCTGGGTGTTGATGCTCAACCTTCACCTGCTGAAATTTCATTCACTTTAAAATATACTCAACACTGTCCTTTTTCATTCCTGGCCAAAAATACTGCTTTCTGGATGTCGCAACTGTCTTCTGATATCCTGGGTGACCAGAAGAGGGAGCTTGATGGATCTCATCCATAACAGTTCTCCTCAAGTATACTACATAGAATATAAATTCTATTGTTATAGGTAAAAAGTCCATCTTCTTCCAACTTATATCCTGCATACCTCTTCTTAAGACTTTTCTATTGCAATTTGTCCTTTATCTACACATACATTTCATCTTCAGCAACATGATTAACAATCTGCCGTCTCAAATCTGATTGGCAATTGCTAAGAGATGCCATGTGCATTTCATGTACCTTCCTACTGAGTGCATCAACCACTTTATTTTATTTTCCTTTTATGTGTTTGATTTCAAAATCAAACTCACATAAAAACTCCAACCATCTAGCTTGTCGAGCATTTAGAGTAGGTTGATGAAACAAATATTTCAGACCACAATGGTCTATCCTTAACTCAAATTTTCTTCCCATTAACTAATGCCTCCACATCTTGAGAGCATGTACTATGGCTGCATGTTCTAAATCATGAATGGCATAGTTCTTCCCATGATCCTTCAACTTTCTTGACTCATACCATACCATGTGGTTGTCTTGCATAAGAACTCCTCCAGGTCCTTGACCACATGCATCAGTACACACCACAAAGTCTTTTTCTAGGTCTGCAATCTTCAAGACCGGTGCACTTGTGAGAATATTCTTCAATTGTTGGAAGCTTTCTTCACACATTAGTGTCCATTCAAACTTTATCCCCTTCTTTTTCAAAGAAGTGATTGAATGTGCAACCTTGGAGAATCCCTCAATGAATCTCTTGTAGTATCCTGAAAGTCCCATAAAAGATCTCACATCCGTCACATTTCTTGGGGTTGACCAATTCATAATGGCTTCAATATTTTCAGGGTCTATGGATATGCCCTCATCTGAGATAATGTGACCCAAATAATGAATTCTATCTTTATAGAAGTCACATTTGCTCAAATTTTCATACAACTTATGCTCCCTTAGCAATTTCAAAGTTAATCTCAGATGTTCTTCATGTTCTTCCTCATTCTTAGAATAAATAAGAATGTCGTCAAGGAAAACAAGAACAAAATTGTCCAAGTACCTGCTAAAAACACTATTCATGAGACACATAAATGTAGCTGGTGCATTTGTGAAACGAAATGGTACCACTACAAAATCATAATGTCCATACCTTGTTCTGAAGGCTGTCTTACGAATATATTCATATTTGATTCTTACTCGATGGTAAACAGACCTCAAGTCAATCCTAGAAAATACCTTTGCTCCTCTCATTTGATCAAAGAGTTCTTTATTTGTCACATTGACTTTGTTCAACTGTCTGTAATCAATGCACAACTTGAGTGTACCATATTTATTTTTCACAAATAGGACTGGTTGTCCCCAGGGGGACACACTTGATCTGATATGTTTCTTCTCCAACAACTCTTGCGGATGCATCTTCATCTTTAGAATTTCTGGTGTACTCATCTTGTAGGGTGTTTTAGTCATTGGTGCTACTCCTGGCACAAGTTCAATTGTGAAGTCAACGTCCCTCTTTGGAGGAAGCCCTGGAATTTCATCAGGAAAAAAATCCTTGAATTCCTGCAATACACGAAATTCCTCCAACCTAGGAGTTTCATTCTCTGCTGCCTCCAAAACATGAGCTACATACAACCTGCAACCTTTCCTACAGAACTTCTTCATCTGCATTGCTGAAATCTGCCTAACAGAAATCACTTTTGGAATGCCTCTTACAACTCTTAAGTTTCCTTCTTTATCCAAGCACTCAAAAGTCTTGTTTTAACAGTCAAGCTTTACTCTGTGTGCTTCCAACCAATCCATTCCAATGAGAATATCATAGGAACCAAGTGGTAGAACATTCATATCTGCATAAGTGACCAATCCATCCATAACCAATGGACATTTTTCTACCACTTCACTAACCTTTCTCTTAGTCCTAGTGGCTAGCTGAACTAACCATGATTTTCTATGCTCTAACTTCTTAAAATCACAAATCTCAACTACTCTAGGAGTAATATAACTATGAGTAGATCCAGGGTCAGTCAAAACAAAAATAGATTTCTCAACAATCTTACCTGCAACTTCAACCACAATTGACTGATGATCTGCCTGGCGATTCTCCGGTGCTGCATAAATCCTAGGGACAACCCTTGCCACTTGACCCACTGTTTCTACTTCTTGAATGTTGTAAGATGGCCTTACATATCCCTCCTCAAGTGGACAATTCTTGTGCATGTGGGGTCCTCCACATCTCCAACATTAGAGTGGTTCTTTGTTCTTTCGTGGATCTCTTGGATTCCCCCCATCACTTTGGATGGCTTACTCACATCTTATGATGGCTACTTTTGTTGATTTCAGAAGTGAGAAGGTTTGAAACATTTCTTCCTTTGGTCATACTTCTCCTTCTTTTTGTCCTTCCATGGCTTATGGATATCAGGATTTCCTTTGCTTTTCTCATAACAATACTTAGATTTCCTTATTGCTTCCTCCAGAGTTCTAGGTTCATAAAACTCAATTCTATCTCTGTATGCTTGAGGTATCCCACTCATAAAACACTGTATTTTCACTTTATCATCCTTGATGTATCTAACATACCTCAATAGCTCCAAGAACTTGTTTGCATACTCTTCCATGGTAATTATGTCCCAATTTCAACTCATGGAATTCTTTGATCTTGTCATCATAGTACCTGTCAGATAGGTACTTCTGCTTAAAATACTTCTTGAACTATTTCCACATGATCTTTTTGTCATTGATATTCTTTACCTGCCTAAGGTGCTCCCACCATATGGATTCTCTTCCATTCATATTGAATATGGATACCCTAGCCTTCATATTTCCTGAATAGTCTTGGACTTGGAAATACTTCTTTATCCAAAGAAACCAAGCTTCAGCTTCTTGACTAGTCTTTACCTCACCGCTAAAGTTAGTGGGGCTTTCCTTTTTGAACTCATCATGTGAGTTGTTTCTGTAGCACCTATTTATCTTTTCTCTCTAAGATGAATAGCTCAAACCCTTAGTGGATCCTTGAGAGTCATATGATTCACTAGAATACCTCCTTCTCCTTCTAGCACTGCTCTTACTACGTTTTGGTTTTACTATACGACGCCCATAGCTCATACGCATTTGGATGCGTGTCAAACTCTGTAGCAGGGATGCATTCAACTAATTCTACTCTTCCTAATCTTTAGTCAAGATTCTCATGGCGGCTGCAATATCTGGGGGAGTATCTTGAAATATTCTCCCTTTAGACTCTGTCTCAACATTTCCACCTCAGACATTTTCTCCCATAGCATATTCCTCATGCTCATAGGGATTCTGTGCATCATACATGCCGTAGGTTCTCATCGCTAAGCCAAAAACCCACTTTTTCAATCTGCACTATGACTTTGCAAAATGTGTTAACAACATCATTTGTTAGATGCATAGCAATCTCAAAATTAAAACCATTTACTTACTTTCACCTGACCCATCTAGGACCAATGTTGCAAACATTAGCTCTAATACCAATATTTATTGTACTACAATGTTGGTATCAGAGGGTACTTTTCCCTCTTTTAACTATCCAACTTGGCCCCTTTAGGCCCTATGTGGCAACCAACAGCTCTAATACCAATATGTAACGTACTTTTGTAATCTCATAGATCACGGAGGGTTACCAATAATACACATTAAAGCATACAGACATAACAGAGATAAGAAACAAGAACATATATGTGGAATAACAGATTATATTATATTATAAGGGTCCATACAAACACAGAACTGAACCAAGTTCTCATTCGACCCAACAGCCTAATATATATGATTTACAAACAGTTACATATATCTACCTATCGGTTCGATCAACTAACATGAACTTATGTAGCCATCCTAATCTCTAATTAGTTGGCCAATCGACTTAGTCGGATTACCGACTAGCTCCCCCAACATCTCCCCCAGGAACAAAATCTTTCTTCGTCCCAAAGAAATAGGGGAGGTACTCAAAACTCTTTTACTGTTGGAGGTAGTTATTTTCTTGTTTTTCTTTTATGGGCTATGAAGTCGAATGGTTGGTCGTTTCTGTATACATACTTCAACAATTACTTCCGCTATAACGACCGATTGATGTTGAAATTCTATCCAATTTTGAAGTACTTTCTGGATGTCGATGGTCAGTGTTGTAATGCTTGATAACGTCGACATCTTCTCTTGAATGGAAAGGTCCGCTATTCTTTCCATGTCGGGTCCCATAAACTGCTCTTTTTCATCTGCTGTCTCTAGAAGCCTTTTCATCTATGAACAAATGGTGTCTAATTTCTCCAGGATCGGGAGTGCCTACTGCATCCATTGGTGTGCTTGTCTCTCAAGTCTTTGCAGTTTGGCTGTCTCCAGCATGATTTGATCTTGTATTGTGCTTCTCAATGCTTCCTCAATGCTCTTTCTCTTTTCTAATGCTTGAATTTGTTGTCGAGTCTGTCAAGTCTACTGAAAGACTTGCCTGTAATAAGTAGGCCAATCCCGTAGTACCCCTTTTGTTATGACAAACTCTTCTATGTGGTCTTGTAGCACTTTGTACACTTCTAAGAAAGTTGTGTACTGCTGCATCAATAATTTAGATGTTTCTTCTTTTTGTTCTTCCTTTGTATTTTGCATCTGTACTTGTAGGGTCGATACCACACTCTCAAATAGTTGATATGCCTTTTCAAGCAGCTTATCGGTGTCGACTTCCATCGGTCCTAGTATTATAGATTGTGCTAGGTTTCTGCATTTTAATAGGAATTCGACTTGTTCCTTCTCAGTGTCGTCGATCTCCTTGCATTTGGTCTGGATTCTTGTTTTTGCTTCAATGGCCAGAGTTTCTAAGAGTTGTACTAACTCTCCGTCCTTCAGCTTTGTTGCGTCTACTGCAGTGGTCGACCCAAGTTGGCTAATGTGGACCATTGCCGTTTGTGACTCGTTTTGGTGGTCATTCTTCTTTCTGTCTCTCTTCCTCTTATGTTTATGTTGTTCTGCTTTTTGCTGTGCTTGTGCATATCTAAGGGTTAGACTTTCTTGTGGTTGGTTTTTTGATAGTGGATTGTCTGGTTGCTGGTCTGCAACGGTCAGTGGAACTTTTGGTTGGGTCTCTTGGATGAGCCCTGTAGTTGGGTGTGTATTTGGAAGATTTTGTGCAGAGGGTTCAGGTAAAGGTAGTTCAGGCGTAGATGGTTCAGGTGCAGGTTCTGGATTGGGAAGTGGTGGTGGTGATGGTGAATGGTCAGGTGCAATTGGTGTGGTAGGGATATGGTCAGGTGTCGGGTCCTCAATTTGTGGTGGTGAATCCTCTAGGACGTTAGAGAATAGGTTGTCGATTACCTAGTTGATTTCTTCCAGGTTCTCTTCTTCCACATCTCTTGCTGGTTCATTGGCTAATGGAGGGTGTGGGATGTCGGCTGGGATAAAGGATGAGGTTCTACTTGCGACAACTTGAGCTGTCTTGTCAGGGTTTGTCACAAATGTTGATTTTATAATTCCCATAGATCTCAGCTTCTGGGGTATTTGTCCAGGTTGTGGGGGAATGAGTTGTCTTGATCCACTAGCTTTGATCAGAGGACACTTGGTGGTGATCTTCTGGACAGAGGTGAGTAGCTGAGACAATTTTTCAATGTATGCCTGGAAATATCTGTCTTGGTCAAACCTCTCCTTTAGGGTTTTCGGCATAGCATTTTTGCATATGTTGACTGGAGTTATGGAGGGTAGTTTTGGAATTTCTTCTTGTGTGTTCTGGGTTGGAGAGGGGGGTGGAGGTGTAGACACTAAATGGACAATATTTTCAGCCATTGAGGTGTTTGTACTTTTTATCTTTTTCGGCTGACCCTACTGTGCTCCCGATGCGACAAAGCGTTTGAACTATGTCTCAACTGACACTTTGTTTGCTACAGCATCTTCTATGATGTCGACGGACATAGCTGCTAGTTCTTCTTCATCTTCTGATTTTGAAAGGATTAGCTTGCTCTTCCCCTTCCCTTTTGTTTCCATTGCCTTTTTTCTTACAGCTGCTATTTCTTTTGCTAGCTTTTTAATTGTGTCTTTGGTTATGGCATATTCAGGATTGTCAGGCTCAATGTCTTCCTCTTTTTCTTCCTCTCCTTCCTGTTGTTGAACTGGGTTGATACTTTCTTTAGCTGGTTTGGTTACCTGCTGCTCTATTGGTATAATTCCCCTTTGGGTCGTTGGTGGTATGATTATTATTTACAATCTATTGGTGTCTTTTGCTGGTGTTTCTTCCAACACAAAGGTGCTGATGTGCAGTCAGAGTTCATAGTCTTCTTCTTTCTCCTGGTCTATCATTGTTTCTTCAATTGCTATGTTTCTTTCCTTGGATTTTGTTGGTATTGACAAATTTGTGCTGGATTGTCGAGCTAGTTCACGGAAAATCTCTTCGACTTTTGGGTAATAGTTGAGAGGTTTTGCTTTTGCTTTTACACCCTGCATATACCAAACTGCAATGTGGTTGAGCTCCAGTTGGATGTGTGTGATTTTCGGTAGACTTCATCGGATGTTCTGAGGCACCCTCCATCTGGTCATCTAAACTTTTAGTGGTTGGAGCCAGTTTTCCAACAATAATTTTCCATTTTCCAGTTCTTTCAATGTTCCAGTCTGCGCAAATGGCTTGAACCTCCACATATAGAATTTTTTTGGTTCTTGGAACTGCTTGTCCTTGACTGGGCACAAGTGGTACATCACTATCCAGATTATTAGAGATGGGAACCTTATAATCCTGCCCGAATCTTGGCATTTCTCACAGATGGCTTTGAGCATGTCAGTGACATATTGAGCCCATCTGTATTTTTTTTTATTTCGGCTATCGTGTCTACTACCTCTAGCATATCTAGTTTCAGGTCGCTCCCTTGACCTGTAGGTGTGAGCCCTGTTGCTGTGATTTCGGTCGTGATTTGTGGCGTTTGGGCTTGTATCTGGATAATCATTAGCCCTTTTGAATTCTTCTCGGAGGGTGTTCCAGTTAACTGTTCTACCAGTCCTCCTTTTATTTCGACAGGAACTGGGTCACCTTGGTTGGAGAGACCAGTCAGTTTGTAAATGACTTCTCCAGATATTTCGACTGGTCCGTCGAAGTAAAATTTTCCATTGTGGTACCGAATGATAATAAATTTTACTGTTGTTTCCTTGGTTCCTCCAAAACTCGCCATGAACGGTGTGTTCATGTAGTTCATAATGGAGCTGTGATTTATCTTCTCTGTTGATTGTGTCGGTTTCTTGTTGACATAAGCCCATTCCTTGATTTTGGCCCATGTTTTCTCCCATGAGGTTTCTTGTACCTTAGCGTTTTTTATGTTTCTTAACCTTCTCATTAATGGAATTTCAGTAGATTGCAGTTCCTTTGTCTTTGCAGCTACGACTCTGGTTTGTTTTGGTGCCATCTTGTCAGTTTCTTGGTTGGCTTTTCTTATAGGTTCTCGGTTCTCAACTTTCTGATTGCTAAATCACTCTATCTCTTTGAAATACTGTAAATGATCCTTTTCTGGTCCGGTATTTATAGGTGAGGTGTTTGACGTTTCTATCGATGGGTGTATTAATGGCGGAAGTGATGTTCTAGCACATTCTTTGAGTTTTGCGTTAATGGTGATTTGCTTTTGGCGCTCCTTCTGACTGTAGTCATGAAGGCGTGATTTGACCTTCAGGGTCATTGGTCGATGTTGATCATGTGAGCGATCGATGGGTTTGATGTCGGCTATCAAAGTGTTGGTTTCCTGTCATCCTGGGTTATGGGTGTTGGTTCTGTTTTGTTATTTTTAATCTTTTTAGATTTTTATAATTTTTTCTCTGACAGTTATGGTCGTTTTTTTTTTTGAACTTGTTTTAATTTTTGTACCGTTTTAGTCGAGCACCATTAACAAATTTCTGAAATACTATGCCTTGTAACGTCCTTAGTTGGACTGATCTATTTGCATGAATCTCTTCGACAATGTAGGGTCCCATCCATTATGTATGTAACTTTTTGGGTTTTCCTTTTACTCGACTGTTGTATAGTAAGGCGAGATCCCCTACCGACAGATTCTTGTTTTTGATATTGCGATCATGCTAAGCCTTCTGTTGTTGTTTTTGGATTTCTTGGTGTTGTAGAGCAATCAGTCGGTGTTCTTCTAGCTTTCTTAATTGCATCATTCGGTCCTTCCTGGCTTATTCAACATCGACATGTAAAATATCTGTTATGATAGGTGTTTGCTGTCGAAAATGTAGTGGAACAACTGCTTCTTGTCCATAGACTAGTCGAAATGGTGTTTGGTCGGTCGAACGCTTGTATGATGTTCTGTAATCCCATAATACTGTAGGTATCTTTTCATCCCAATCATCCTTGTCGGTGTTACAGATTTTAGTTAGGCCCTTTGTTAATGTTTTGTTAAATCATTAGAGGAAATTTGGGGTCTAAAATGGGCCTTATAAGAAAACGCGCCAACAATAAATTTTGTGAGTTGAAATTCAAGAACCAATAGAATTTCAATAAAATGAGTCAACCATAATGGTTGAATTGACATATTTGTCATAAAAGAAAACTATTTTTTTTGTTCGTATTTTTGACATATCTCCCTATGTTTTTACTCAAATTTCAAACAGGAGAGCTCGTTGGATGCAGAATTTAATTCCACATCCAACGAGTACCCACACTGCATACTTTTGATAGACCCCTCTACCCCCAAAACAAGAAATACCTGAAAAAATGTGATGATGCATCATCACATTTTTTCAGGTATTTCTTACTTTTGGGGTAGCAGGGTCCATCAAAAGTATGCAGTGTGGGTACTCGTTTGATGTGGAATTAAATTCCACATCCAGCGAGCTCTCTCACTCAGAATTTGAGTAAAAAAACAAGGAGATATGTCGAAAATACGAACAAAAAAAGTAGTTTTTTCATTCTTCCTCCAAAATTAAGAACTATTATTTTATTATTTTAACTATTATTTTATTATTTTCCTTAGGAGGCCCATTTCAGATCTCAAATTTCCTCTAATGGCCTCGATTTCTCCATTCGACTGGGGGTGATAAACTGTACTACGTCGGTGGTCAATTTTGAACTAGTCTGTTAGTGCTTTGATGGTTTTATTAATAAAGTGTGAACCTTGGTCACTGATTAGGGTTATTGGGCATCCAAATTTGGTAATTATATTTTCATAGATAAATTTAGCAGCTATCTCACCGGAACATGTTTCGACTGGTTCTGCTTCTGCCCACTTTGTTACATATTCTACTGCAGTTATTATGTACCTTGCACCTGTTCTTTTTGCTGGTATGGGGAATGGCCCTATGAATTAGATGGCCCAAATTTCAAATGTCAAACTTCGGTTTACTGATATCAAGGAAATTTCTGTACTAGGAAAAAGTCGACCCAGTCGTTGACATCTGTCACATTGGATTACAAACTTTTTGTAGTCTTTGTATAGTGTCGGCCACCATAGCCCCGACTGTTGGATTTTCTTGGCAGTTGTGTCTGCTTGAAAATTTCCTCTCGCCAGTACATACTGTGCTTCATACATGATATTATTTCTTTCATGTTCTAATACGCATCTTTTGAGGATGTCGTCCAGGCCCAATTTTATATAAAAACCCATTTATGAGGTTATACGGTGCAGTTTTCATGGCTAAGATTTGTTTCTTTTTCATGCTCATGCCCTCTAGTGCTTGTCCATTTTCTAATAATTGAGCTATTTCCTCTAATTCTTCTAGGAATGCTTTTATTCGAAATAAGTGTGCGTGCAGTAGGTCGTTTTCAACTCCCGTCGGTTCCTCTCCTGTGTTGATTCATGATAAGTGGGGGTCTAACATTTAATTTTCTTGGCCTCACAATGACTTCAAATTCAAATTATTGGAATAGAAGTAGCCATCGACAAATTATTCCATGGTATAAGGGTTTATTTACAAGATATTTTAATGCTTGGTGGTCGGTATAGAAAATGAAAGGGTTGGCTAGTAGGTAATGTCGATATTTCTGTAGTGCAAAAACCATTCCTAAGGCTTCTCTCTCTGTTGTCAAATAGTTTCTTTCTGATTTATTTAGTTTTATGTTGCTGTAAACTATGGGGTAGTCCATTCCGTTGTCCCTTGGTTGAGTTAAGATTGCTCCTATTGCTAGGCTTGATGCGTCAATGTGTACATGGAATTTGGTCGACCAATTCGGGAACCTTAGAATGGGTGCTTCGACTAGCTTCCTTTTTAGTGTTTCAAATGATATGTTGCATTCCTCTATCCAGTCAAACTCCTATTCTTCGCTTAATAGTTCTTCCAATGAATAGGTCATATCTGAATAGTACCTTATGAATTTCCTATAATATCCTGTATGACCAAGTAGTACCCTGACTTGTTTTGGGTTCACCGATGGTTTTAAGTCGAGGATAATTTTTATTTTTGCAAAGTCAACCTTGATTCCTTCTTTGCAGACAATGTGTCCTAATAGTATCGCTATAGGAATTAAAAATATGCATTTAGGCTTATGTTCAGAGATAGCTGGATTTGTCGGCATCGTTCCAACATGAGCCGTAGCCATTTGCAGTGATCTTTCACCATAGAGTATATTGTCCAATCATCAAAATATACTGCCATTGTTTTGTAAATATATTCTTGAAATGTTTTGACCACAATTCTCGAAAATATTGCAGGTGCATTTTTTAGTCTAAAAGGAATAACTCTGTAAGCAAATGAGCCAAATTCACATACGAATGTTGTCTTTTTCTAGTCTTCTTTGGCTATTGGTACTTGGTTATAAACTGAGAATCCATCTGTAAACTAGTAGCATTCATGTCCTGCGACCTCATTTAAGATTTCATCTGCATAAGGTGTTGGAAATGGGTCTGTTAATGTAACTTTATTTAAGTCTCTAAAGTCGACACAGATCCTTAGCTTGGTTGGATCATGTTTCTTTGGTTGAAAAACCATTGGATTTTCCCATTTCGATTGGTCAAAAGGGTAGATAATTCCTGCTACAAGCATATTATCAATCTCTTTCTTTACTATCTCTTTATATTTATGAGCTAATTTATATGGTATTTTCTTTACAGGTCGGACATTAGGTTTAATGTCGATCTTCATTTCACCCATTTCATGGACTACACCTTTGAGATCTTTGTAGTCTCTAGAAAATACGTCCTGGAATTCTTTTAGTAAGTTTACTATTTCTGTTGTTTGTTCTTCACTCCAGTAGTCTCCAATTTTTGCCATTTTTGGTCGATCATCATTTGAGATGTCGAATTCTTTAGTTTTCACTTTAGCATCTAACCATTCTGGTGCTTTGGATTCATTGATTGGTCGGTTCCCTTCTTTAAACTATGAAAATGTTGCAGGAAATTTTGCTGCAATCATTCGGTCAGTGTCTTCTTTGTCGGCTGACTTGACTTTAAGTATTGTGCGAATTGGTTTTGTTGTTTCTGAATGGTATGATTTCCATTGAAAGCTTTTCCCTTCCGGATTTTCATTTTCCATTTGTAGTCTTGTTGACTGTGGTGTTGTCTTGGTTTGTATGTTATTGCATGTTATTGTCGGTCAGTCATAAGTTTGTGTTAGGGTTTTTTTCCCAGTTGGTTCTATAAATGCATTGATTTGTTTTGCAGTTTCGACTAACTTTTTGTCTTGTGGTATAAAGCTGAAGTCTTTGATAAAATTCTCTCTAAGTTCATGCCATAGGAATGTTTCATCCCGAGCTTCTTCCATTTTGTACCATTTGTTTGGTAAGTCGGATAGCGTTGATGGAAATAGGTGTGGCCAGGTACGTTCATCCTTATACCCAAGTCTTTTCCATTCTTTTTCACATGTTCTTATGTGCTCTTCTGGGTCCTGCCCTTGAATGAACATAGGTTTTTGGGCTTGATTGGTTAACCTTTTTCCTCCAAATATTTCTATAAAGTAAGCCGAAGCTATTGTCCATGTCTACAATCTTGATTGATGGGTATCCCACCATCTAGCAGCTTGTCCTGTGAAGGTTTCCACCAAGCTTTGTAGTCGGCCATGTTCACCAATGTTTCTGGATACTTGTTCTATATGCATAACTGGTGATTCTCTTTCTTTGTATCTTGGGATTTGTTTGATACTTACATTTGCTGGTTTTATGGTACGATATACCCTGCTTTACTTTTTAAATATTTTTGGGATGATGGACACCAAGAAGCATTGTTGGACTGGTTTCTTCTGCACTATTTGAATGGTCCAACAACCTCTTGCTTGTGTTTCATAGTTTTCAACTTCCCAATCATATAATTCTACATCTGAGTTGTATCCTATTGAATCTTGATTGCCTAAGTGAAGTTCACCATAGACATTAGGTTCTATGTAGTCTTCATTGTTTTGTATTTGATATAATTGTCAGATGTCTACTTCTTCATCAATAGGTTCTATCTAAGGTTCTCCTTGGGATGGAAGGATAGGTACTATGACTTTTTGTCCATTCCCTTTTAGTTTTATCCTTTCCTTTTCTAAGGATATCGATGCTTTCATTTTTCTTCCCCAAGGTCGACCTACTAACGCTAGGAAGGAACTGGATCCTTCCTTAGGGTCAATAATTTCAAATTCGACTTTGGTCGATATTCCTTTTATTGTCATGTCGACATTTCTCCAAAGTCCGATAGGTTCAATTAGACCTTGGTCGACTAATTTCATGTATATTCCTGACTTGTGTAGTCGAGGTCTACCCAATTGTTCCCAAGTGTCATGAGTCATAATGTTTACTTGTGAGCTGAAGTCAATTACAACTTATCAGACATGGTATCCTTCAATTTCTAGGTCAAAAAGTGGGTCGTCATCACTTTTTGTACTTCTGGTTTAAACTGCATATGTTTTTTGTTTGCTTTTTTGTATTATTGTTGTGTTTCATATTATACAATAAGTCAACGAAATGAGATACTGCTTTATCATCTTGTACTAAACATATTAATTCGTTAATTGTGCTTTGTCGACTATCATCAGCTTCTTCTTGTCGAGCAAATTCTTTAAATACATTTGTTGCGTCTTTATACAGTTGTTTTTGTTTAGCTGGGTTAGGATAATCATTTTTTCTTTTATTTTGTTTATGCGTGGATTATCACTCCCAATTTTTGTCCCTTGTCGGGTTACTATATGCAAATTATTTGTATTGATTATATCATGTTTTTGAATGCATGATGAGACATTAACATTTTTCATTTTATTGATTTTATCAACCATAGTAGGGAAATCCTCTAATGAGTGATCCCCGACTCCATATCTAGTACAAAATTTTAAATCGGTTCTGTCCTTGTATGGACAGTCTGCATATCGATGACCTTCTTTGTAGCATGTGAAACACTAGATGGACTGACGTGGTCGATTGTCATGATTCCCAGAGAATCGACCTCGACCTCCATATCCTCCACAACGGTTGTCGAACCAACGCTCATATTGATGAACTTTGTATCTTTGATTATTCTATTCATTTTGAGCATTGCTTCGCTGATTATTATCGTTGTTCTGTGCAACTACGTTTGTCTAGTAGACTACTTGGTAATTTTTTCGATTTTTTAAGTTTAGGTGGAAATCAACTGTGGTGTGACTTTTAACTTCACAGATTGCACAGCAAGATGCTTTACCATTCTTCATATTATATGGGAAATATTTTGTTGTGTGTTCTCCATGTTCTTGGTAGATGTCACAGAAGCACTTTGTCTGAACAAATCGAACGTCCTGTCAGCTGATGTCTTGTTGACAGTTATCTTTTGTGTGTCCGGGCATTGAGAATTTTGGCACCAGACATCCTGATTCTTAAGGTTCAGCTCTTTCAATGATTTCTACATGATTTTGAGCTCTTCTTCCAGTCTAGTATCCATGGGATATGCTAGGAAATCTTTGTCCATATCCACTTGTAGAGCTTTAGTAAGCACATCTTCATATGTTTTAAACATCTCCAGGCTTATGTGCCGCCGAATTTTTTGTGATAGACCTACAAGGAACCACTGAATTAATAGTTGTTCATCAATTACATGATCCAGTTGGCTGAGGAGGTCTTTCCAACGTTTGTCGTACTCTCGGACAGATTCTGCTGGCTTTTGCGATGTTGTTTTCAACTTTTTAGCTGCCAGATGTTTTGCATCTGGGGTTTTAAAGAACGACAAAAATTGCACTTTAATTTCCACTTTAGATGCTTGAGGGGTTCTCTCAGTAAAGGTCATGTACCATGTTAGAGATCTTTTCCTCAAGGTACCAACGAACTGTGCCATCTATAGATCATCTGCTGTGACCTAATTTGCCTCCCATGTCAACTCACAGACGAACCAATGTCTTCTAGGATCTTCATCGCCCTCGTATAGAGGGATATGCGCTGATCCATGACCCATGTCGAATTCACTATCGCTATCTTCTCTAGGTGGTGGCAGTGGTGGGGATAGTGGGATGTTTTTCTTATCTCTTTGTGCAGAGATGTTGTCGACTGAACTTTTGTTTCCGTCGGTTGTTTTGTTTTTCATTTCTTCTTCGACAAGCAGTCAGTTGGGGTCGACTTCTCCTGTCGATGTCCAACTGCAGTTATTTATTTGTAGGTTTGACTATTCTATATTCTCCAAAGTTGTATTTGGCAGGGGGGTGCTCCTTCATGTGTCGGGTAAAGTAAGTGGATACTTCGGTTGGAAGGGTACGCCTGAAGCGTGACCCAGTTTCCTTCCTCTGGTCGATGGATCACTAGATGATTATCATCATTTACTTCGTTGTCTAGTCAGCTCCATATACCAAACTCACAAGCTCTTAGTCTTAGGTCTTCTTCGACAATGGCTTGTATCCTAGTAATTGGATTCATTGGAGACATAGGTCTTATCTCTTGGGGAACTTCTATTTGGAGAGATTCTCACTGCTCTATCCATAAGCCTTCTTCCATGGGTGATTCCCCTTCATCCACGCCTTCTTCTTGTCGGTCATGACCCGACTCTGGTGGATTTCTTTCTTGGTCTGTCACCCTAGTACTCATTCTTCTTTACAATCCTATAGCTCTTTCTCTTATTTCTTCCCTTCTTTTCAACCTCTTCTCTCTCTCTATTATCTGTAAATCTATCGTACCTTTGTGTGTCACTTTCCATTTGGTTTCCTTTTTAGGTTGAATTTTCATCGCTGGTCATGGTATCCCCTTTTTAGTCAAATAGAATCCTCTTTACTTTACCTTGAAATACGACCAACTACCTGCCCATGGCCTACCCGATGCTTTAGAATGCTTGGATAGTTCTGTTTACTTGCTTATGAAATATTCCCACTCCCTTTCGACAATGAATTTCTCCCACTTCCTCTGTTTCTCCGCCTAGTTAAAGTTTGGTGGCAGTTCGTTTAGTGACGGACGAGGTTCAACAATATGACTCAATCCTTTTTCTATCAGGAATTTGAACAACAAGGTCGTGTTGAGGCCTGGAAAATCATAGGTAACAACAGTTAGGAATTCTCCACAATAACATTCCCAACTAGCCCGTTATTGTTTGGTATGGGGAATCCGTCCGGTTTACAATCCAACTACTGTAGGTCAAGTAACAAAATAAAAGATTTTACTGGTTACGTCTCAGTCCACCGTGTATATTTTAGTTTTTTGAATTTAAGTATGATGTGCAAGTGCCTATCTGAAAATGCAGATTGATAGAGAATACGAGGAGCGGTCACAATGTGATGCGCAGGTTCTTACCTCTCGTATTAACTCTCTCGCATCTAAATCACACACAACAAGAAACTAAAACTAACTATCTAACCTATCCCTAGGGAGCAAAATTATCATTTATCAATGAGTAATGTATTTTTGCGCATGCATTAAGAAAAATCACAGACAGTTGTTACGTATTTCAGAACACATGAACATTAATAGATAAATGAACAGCAAGATAGCTTATTGTTTATGAAAAACCTTCATTACCCATAGTGGAAATTTCATAGAATAAACTAGAGTGCATTCATAACATGAACATAGGCTCACAGAGTTAGAACGATCTCACAGTTAATGGACATAAGCTGAAAATGAAATAGTTCACATTCAACTGATCCATAGCAAAGCATTTGAAACATTCCACCAAGATTTCTCCAGCAGGAAACTTGTAATTCTTTATTGCAAAAGGAAATAGTTATTCTTACAACATACTCTCACAAATCTATCTAGAAAAAGAGTCCTGCGCAGGTTCTTACCCTCCTATATTTATACAAAACAACAAAACCTTTGGGCTGCCCCCCGGTGACCTTTGGGCTCCCTCAATCATTCAATCCCACAATTTTGTCTTTTAGTGAGTGCTGTACAATACGTTACATTAAATGAAAATTTAATAGCACTTTTATAAAGAGGGACTAGCTTGGTCGTGGATGAACTCTTCCCAAGCCTAGGCCTCTGCTGCTATCGATCTGTTGAGATCTTAGACCCTCACTTTCTTCTTCTCTTTCTTCATCTCTGCTTCTTCATTTTCTTTCTCTTCCTTCCTTGCTGCCTCCTTTATTATGCTTTGTCTTTTAGACATATCTTCTTTGCAGCAGCAATCACCTTGTCATGAATAACCAAAAAATTGTATTAGTCTATTTACCTTCTCCGTATGCATTCTATAAAATAAACTATACACAGTGTCAATGCATGAAAAGAAAAAATGACAAAACAAAGAAATCCTGTGAGTTTGTGTCTTGAAAAACCGCTAAATCCACTGTCCAAACTAAAATCACAAGCCCAATAAAATAGACTCTTTATCTCAATCCAGGCCGCATCTAGACTAATTCGAAACTCCTCCAATGAAAGCATGAATCATAACAATGTAACCGCCAATCCGAATCCTAAACTGTGCTCTTCATCTCCGAGAAAACCTAGACTCGACCAAAACCCACGGAAAAACTCCGCCATCCCATAAAATAGAGTAAAAGCACACAAAAACGGTGGGAAAAACACTCACTGGTGGGAAAAATACTAAGCCTCAGGCGAAAAAGTCTTCATCGGCGAATGAAACAACTATATGTCAGACGGTTAGTTAACTAAGCAGCCGTAACGGTGGAAGTCATATAGACTAAGGGTTCCGCGACAAAATAAAATGTCGACGAAATAAAGCACTAAAAGATGTCGTTCATGAATCAAAGATCAGAACCACTAACCACTAAACACATCAGCTTCAGCGAGCAAAAGGACTAACCATAATGCGTCGGCAAAATAGTTCACTAGGGAGCCACAGCGACGGAAGACATATAGAGTACGACTTCCGCGATCAAATGAAAAATTCGGCTATTGGAGGTTCTAAGGACTATGTATCGGCAACTCAAGACACAAAATAATTCGCAGTATTGATGAGACAGTGCTAAATTTTTTTGCAATGTCGGCGATATAAAGCACTAAATGCCACCGAAGTCACGTATTGGAAATCAGAACCACTATTCAATAAAGCGTCGAAACTTGAAAACACTAATAATCGGTGAGATAGTTCACTACCCAGCCGCAACAGTGGGAGACAGACTAACTACGGCTTCTGGATCACAAAAATCATCAGCGATCAGAACCACTAAGTGCTAATGGTCGGAAAGATAGCGTGATTGACTACCGCAACGACAGATAACCAATTGACTGTGAGTTCTGTGGATCACAAAACTATCGGTGATCGAGAGCTTTAATGACTAAGTATCAACGATGGTTAGCTCAATGCTACTGCCGTGTCAGCAACGCAAAGGACTAGCCCTCTGATCAATAGTCAAACACTGTTCCGATAGCGAAAAGAAAACAAAAATAATGAAAAGCAAAATGTTTAAGCAATAAAACCACGAAATCGGCAAGGATAAGAACTATCTGTCGGCATGTTCTCTATTTGCCCTTCGAAATAATGGCGATATAGAAGACTAATGCCCTAATTCACACATCAATGGAATTCCGAAAGTGACAAAGGAAATAATTTTCAAATCAAAACTTTAAACTCCATAGTCAAAAGCATTGGCTAGACAAAAAGCGGTTTTAGATCATTCAAATTCCGAAATGAAGGAAAAAGAGTTGACCTCAATTCAACTTCAAACAATCCAAATTTGTAGTAGAGGGAAAAACAGAGTTCAGCAATCCAAACAATCCCAGGCAAGATAAAATCAAAAGGAGGTTCCAAAATTTTAAGAATTTGGGAAAAAAGTTGCAGCTGCAACAATTGGTGACTACCTGGTGAACACAAATCTTTGGATAACTTCTTCTTTAAGCAATAGACTGTTTTGACAATAAATACCAACATGATGAATTCTTCTAGATGTCTGAATTTGCCAAATGACAGATGTATGTACTTTAATCATTGATGATAGTCCAATTTAGGGATAATGGGAACCAAGATTTAAAAGTCTAGATAACTCTTTTGAGGCCAGAAATATGAATTTCATTTTTTACCTCTGTCTTCGGGTATCTCCCAGCTTGGACACCATAGGATTGTAACATATGGTAAACATAAATATTTGTTTGTTCCTCATTCCCATGCCATTTTGCACTTTCGTGCTTTTGGACTTTTGTCCTATCTTTTGAGTCGTCTTTTTTGCCTTCTTTCTGAATTTTTTATTTAGGCTCCTCTATCCATAGTGTCCTTTAGTGTGAGAGATGTATTTAATTTTCAGCTCACGGAGGGAGAATAACTTTGAAAATCTTGTACTAATATGGTATAGTACTTTGCATTGATACATACTGCTTTCTTAGGAGTTTTTTGACTCTTATTTTCCTTTTGGCTTTCAATTCTTGGCATGGGATCTTTTAAATATTAATACTGTTTACCTTGCTTCCTTTCCATGGGTCTTTTGCTATCACCCCCTAAGACATTTTTAAATGTGAGATGGATGGAGCCCCGAAATAGTATTCCATACCTTTTGATCCTGATTTATTTTACAAGGATTAAGTAGGAATTCAATGTGTTCATAGCCATTTAGGAAAACTGCTAAACTAGAAGAAATTCTTTCAAATAAATCAATAGTACATAGTCTTATAATCAAGGATTTTAGTTACTCCAGAATTCTGATGCTCTCCATGCGACCAAAAGTTTGCTTCTTTTATTGAAATCAATCAAAATCTAACTAAAAACAAACAGAAATAAAATAAATCAACAATAAACAACCAAACAACTAGTTTATTTATGTACAAGATAATCAAGAAATTTTGAGAACTAAACCACTAACTGGTCAATTCTCTGCCCACCCCTGTAAATCTGGCAACTTGTAAGTTGAGGGGCTAGGCTTGACTGGAAATTGAAAAAGGCCTACCCATTATCTAATTCTACTGTACTTGAATAAAAAATTACATCCGAAACTAAGTCTACTATTTTACAATCAATCTCATTAGCCTGTGAAAATTGAAGGAGATCGGGCTGGGTGTCTGGTGTACTGCTGGCTTCTTCAGCTTAGTAATTTCCCAGTTCTAGATCAATGAAGTAATTTCCCAAAATAGAATTCACTGGTTCATTTTTTCCCTCCAACTGAGTGACATTGTGCTTCATTTGAGGTTTTCTTAATATTTTTTTTTGATTGGGACTTCCATTATGAGGCAACCACAGATGTAAGCAATCTG
This sequence comes from Pseudotsuga menziesii, assembly GCA_001517045.1. NCBI lineage: Eukaryota > Viridiplantae > Streptophyta > Pinopsida > Pinales > Pinaceae > Pseudotsuga > Pseudotsuga menziesii. Next base: position 380,299 of record LPNX010606010.1, read on the forward strand.
ATGCAAAGTATCCATTTAGTCTTGCCGACTAGCCTCTACTCAAAACAAGTCCATAAGCCTATGGAATGTCTACAACTACAATATCAATGTATTGACATACCTTTTCATTTGAAGATAAGTGAATCAGAACATCTTCCATTTCCCCGAGTACTTTCATAGCGGTCTTGTCTAGTTGAATAACTTGCCAAGTGGATGGTTTAAGCTGTCCATTAATTCTCTTATAGGCTGAAAGTGGCATAACATTGATTGATGCCCTTGATTCTACTAAACATTTGTGTACATTATAGTTGAAAATATCGAAAGTTAGGAGAAATGGTGGGGTTTTAAACCTAGACTTACCTCCCACACTTGCTTCATCAATTTCTCTGCAGGTTGGTTGTTAGTGGGAAGCTCTTCTTCTGGTACTTCCAGTGCTTTTAATGATTTTTCTTTTTGCTGAGGTACATTACACATTTCAAATAATGAGATATTTTCCTTAGCCTTTTTAATGTCAACTACAATATCATACCCCATCTCAGGTGCTTTGAGGTTTTCCTTGACATTATCAACCTTGTCTTCAATAGGCTTAATAGGCATGTTGATTTGCTTCAGATCTTGACTGGTAATGGTAAATTCAGGTATTTTATTAGCTGCGTTGTTCTTCTGTATCTTATTCACATTTTCTTGAAGTCTCTTAATTTTCGGAAGTATTGACTTGTCTTCTTTTACCAAACCCTGGATTCTCGTTGTCACATTGGTCTCTAATGTTTCCTCTTGTTTTAGAGATCCTTCTTCTAATGTATCAAACATGGAGACACAATCCCATAAAACTAAAGCATCATCCTCTTGTTTTTCTGTGGATTGATTATTCTTTTCTTCCTCATTATTAGTTTCTGTTAGTTTGGAGTCCAATAACTGATTCATTACCAATGTCATAGAATTTATCCATTGGGGGCAATTTTTTTCAGAATGAGGTTGTTGATGAAAGGTGCAAAAATTATCCATGCCTACCTCAGTTAAATTCATTGATGTAGGACTGTGTGAAGGAGGTTTAGATTGATTGTTGTCCTCTCTAATTTTATAGTAAGGCGTATAAGATTTCTGAGCTTCCTTTTCTTTTTCTAAATTGATTACTCCGTTGGATAATTTCTGCATCATCTTCAACATCCCCTCAAAGTCATGTGATTTCTTATCCTTAGGCCTAGTCAGTAACAATGCTTTCTTACCAAAAGTTTTTTCTTTCGACTGCACAGGATAATCTTCTATGCTCTCCTTTTCAACTTCTACTCTCTTAGCTTCTTCATAAGTTTCTGATAACGTAGGTTTGAATGACATCTTGGCAAACATGGGCAAGCCAGGCCCTAGAGCTGAAGTATAGTATTCAATCAGAACTTTATCAGATGGCTTATCAGTTGAAGATTTTTTTTTAAGATAAGCAGCAAACCTTTGAGTGAAATTATACACTTTTTCCTTTATTTCTTTATTTAAAGCGCATTAGAGCTGCATGTTGGAGTAGGGTCTCGCAGCTACAGAAGAAGTTGCCATTTTAGCGGATAGACAGTTTTGGCGGAGATATAAGAGGTAAAGCTACGACGCTGTAGCATGTTTCTAGCTACAGAGCAGAGCTGGAAACCGTGACTGTTGGGACAGAGAAGTCAAGGAAGACGACGGTACCTGAGCGGCCGAGAAGAGAGAGCTCACCCACTGCATTGAAGGGAGCGGCGGAGACAAGAGGGTTCAGCTACCCTCATAAAGGAAAAGGAGCGACAAGGCCGAGGTATTGAAGACGAAGGACAGAAGAAAGGAAGCAGCGCCGGTACCCATGGTCAGTGTTGGGAAGCATGGAAGACTACAGGAAGCTGTGGTGAGGAGAAGCAGTGCATAGTACCCATGATCAGTGTCGGGAAGCATGGAAGACTGCAGAGGAGCCGTGGTGTGACGGAAAGCAGCTACTCCAAGTATAGATATGCCGACTGTCACTAGTTAGGGTTTGGGGTTTACTGTTGGGACAGGCCCACAGTGTTGTAATGGAGAGACCTTCGGGATGCCTATAAAGGGATGTATTTTGTATTGTAAAAGGGTTGGTTGGTTAGTGGGTTGGTTTGTTGGCTAGTCAATTGTAATATAGAAGCCAAGCTCTGGTTCTGTTATTAGCAGTAGCATCTTACTGTAACCAGTAGCTGCCTCATTGAGCTTATATGTAACAATCCGCAGGGATTGACAGGGAGGGAAGAGTATATTGTAAGAGAAGCAATATAGAGATAGAGACAAGATCTAAGAGAGAAGGGATCCAGGTTGTGTGCGGAGTTACCCAGAAGATCTCGAGCTGCATATGCGGTGCAGCAGAACTGTGTATGCTTCCCCCAAGTTATAATAGAGATACACCATTCTATGGACGTAGCTTCCATCCTGGGAGTGAACCACGTAAAGCCTGCGTGTTATGTGATGAATGCATGTGATTGTCTTTGTTTATCGTTATCTGTTATTGTGTAAATGAACTGTGTTTACAGTAGGTGTATGTATGTGTTATTCAGTTCGTAGCCTTATAGAAAGATAAACATAAGTTGAAGTCTTTCGGTATTCTATAGAAGAGCTTGGTTATGTTCCTTTCAATACAGTTAAGAGCCACAGTGTTAAACAGCCTTGTATGTTGAGTCCTGTAAGTCGGACACAAGTAACGCTAAGTGCGCTGAGATGCCGCAGTAGGATATCGCAAGGAGGCGATATCGCACCGACAGAGAAGCTGTGGTTCGTGAGACCGCAGGGTAAGGGTCTAGTGTAGGAGGAAGTTACGTGTTGCCTGGAGCGCGGCGATGCGATAAGGCTAGAGTCATCGCAAGTAGAGGAGACTGTGTGACGCAGAGAGAGAGATCTTGCAGCTAGAGGAGCTGCGAGTTGCAAGTAGGATGCCGCAGAACCTGGTCCAAGACACTTGAGTCTTTGGCCAACCCATTAGAGTCACTTCGGGTGAGACTTTAGGCCAATCTACGGTCTGTCACCGAAAGGGCCAGTGAACTAGGGGTGTTGTTGGTACAATTATAGTAAACCCGGGTCTGCCCATAGCGACCAACAAATGGTTCCGTTGCCGGTTTTGAACAAACAGAGCGCTGATGTTCTAGTGGCGTCCTACTAGAGACGAACTCAACCAGTGGGTTGGGTCTAAGGAGAAAGAGTTTGCCAAACGAGAGAAAAAGAACCCGAGGCTTAGTACAGAAGCCTGGTTACAAAAACATATCTTTACAGATATACATGCGATATTTTTTGCGACCTATGGAAACGAGCTTTACGACTGGTTATCAAAGTTGACTGATACGAGCATATTCAAGAAGAAAAGAAACATTGTCTGGACACCGAAGCTGATTCAGACCGTGAAGAACCTTGATAATCCCATCATGAGAGCAGTGGACTTCTAGATTGCGAGTGTGCTACAAGGCTTCGTCACCGAGTTTGCAGTGGAAAAAAGAAAAAGCTTCAGCGAGGCTGAGCGGTACTTCATCAAAGGCTATCGCGGTAAGTACCTGAAATATTTAAACTTTTCCATTAAGATGTTGTTACATGAAAAAGGAACAATGGATCTAGTTTCAGATGAATAAATAAAGATAGTGATGTCACAAGAGTTTGAAAGTGATTTTGATGACATTGGACGAACACGTAGTGGAAAGAAATACAAAGTAGATTTCAACGCTCCCATATTTGAAAGCGGTTCAGATAATACAGTGAAATTTGAGCATATAGATCTGTAGACAAACACACAACTCACAAATAAGATCTCACAATTAACTCATCCATTAAAGAATGAAACAGTGCAAAAGGCTTGCAGCTGTGAATGCTTTCATTAATAAAAAAAGTAATCCAGATAATAATTACAATAATGTAAAATGGCTTTAATAGGCACAAGCAATTCGAATCCACATGAGGAAGTTCGAATTGATGACTCTACTTGACTGTAGGTAACCAAGACTTGTCTAAATCACAATTGGAGTTCTAAAACACAACCAACTGTTACATTTAGTATTAAATAATGGTTAACTGACTGTGGTAGGTGAGAAAAGTGCCCCACATGTGTGCAATTAATTAAACCATTATTTAACTGAATGTAACTGACTCCTAACTTGGCTTGACTAGTCATTAACTGAAGTTAAGGACCCAATAGTTAACTGTCCTTGTCTAAATCATAACAGGAGTTTTAAAACACAACCAACTGTTACATTTAGTATTAAATAATGGTTAACTGACTGTGGTAGGTGAGAAAAACGCCCCACATGTGTGCAATTAATGAAACCATTATTTAATTGAATGTAGAGAGCTAGAACTGAATGTAACTGACTCCTAACTTGGTTTGACTAGTCATTAACTAAAGTGAACTGACCTTGGTTGGTTTCGGCACTCCCAGTTGCTTCCTAAATTGTAGGGATTGATCTAGGAGACTCCTAAACTTATGCAATCAAGTGCAATAAGTGGCAGTGAGCCTCAATTAGTGTTCCCCACACTTTGGTAACTGAAACATGTGCCCCAATTAGGTTAAGTTTAACCAATGGTGCTAATGACTATAAATAGACTGGATGGACTCCCGATTTAGACATATGACCAAATTTGGACAAGGGAGGATTAATAATCCTAACACCCCCCCTGAATGCTAACTTGGACAAACTGTGGGCCCTGGTAACTAAGACCATAGGTCACCCATTACATCAAGTAAAGTAAAGTAACTGCTCAAAAATAAGGTGCCTAGGGAAAAACCACATGGGAAAAACCCCCCCCCCTTCTAATTAAGCAGGTAGAATCAGGATCAATCTGGTTCTTCTGTGCATAGGTATCCTGGGGCCTGGAATGTGAAACTCTCCATAATATTTCTGGAGGAATCTTCCTCTTTGGAAGAAGAATGATATGCTCAACTAAATCAGAAATATAGACAGTTGCCGGATGAAGACTGGACCCATGTAGAGCAACTGAAGTCAACTGAAAAGTGAGGAAAGGTTCTTGAGAATTCAGAGAATGTGAAGAACACTCAAGAAACTGATATTTTGCAGCCATCAACAGCAAACCATGAGTGGTAAGAACAGCCCCAAGTGTTAGGAGTAGGTGTCCAGGCGGATGCAGAAAATCTTCCTCTTTACTAGTTCTGTGAGAAGATGAGCATGTGATCAATGGTAGAGAAGCATTGGGACTGTTGAGAGCGAATGCTGGAGCTCCATAGTCTGATATAGCTTCTGAAATAGATAATGAATCACATAATAAAATATCAGCAACCTCATATGAGGAAACTAACACCAAATCCCCATCAACAGTTTTGAAGAGAAAGTGCGGTACTTGATTTTTCACATCGGAATTGGTGAGAGCAGCTACAAGCATGAATGGATGCTTTTGAATTTTAAAATATGAACCAAATAATATCGGATTAGAAATTAAATCAGATCTAAACAGGTTCAAAATATATCCAAAACTGTGAAATGGAATCAAATCCCCAGCAGTAGTTTTGTAGGAGACTTGCGGTACTTGTTTCTTCACACCATTGATGAGAACAGCTACAAGCGGTACTGAAAGATTATGAATTTGATATATTAAACCAAGAAATATAAGATAAGATCTAAATAAGATCATATCAGATCCAATAAGGTTAATATCAGATTCAAATAAATGGTTAACCGAGACGGTGGATGCACGGCTTTCTTCTTCTTCAAAATTCTGAATTTTGGTGCATGCAATCCTGCAGGAATTTGCTGGAAAAACTAGATCATGGGGAGCGAATGGATCACTCTGGTAATCTGATATTTATTCCAAAATATCCAATTTATCACATATTTGCACACCAGCAGCAACATTAGAGGAAGACAAATCAAATTTCTCTTCACTTTCGGAAGCAATTACTAGTAAATTTTGCACAGAATTTAAAGGAAAATAACCGGTGAATGTTTGCATGGAAGTGCAGCAGAATTTTTCTTCAATATCAGAGATTCGAATGTCTTCTTCTATTTAAGAAATATGAGAAGATGAGATATCAGAGATCTCATGAACTTCCGGAGCATTAGGAGAAGGAGTCACTGCATGGAGACTGTCTTCAATTCGAATTGACTGTGTAGAAGTTTCTGCTTCTTCTTCATCTTGAACAACTTCATCAGAGAGAGTGGAGGCTGATATTTTTGGATCAAGGATGTTTGTGGTGCTGGATGTGCTCCATGTGCTTCCAAAGGTTCTATCCAATCTTTCCCAGAGTTCCTTTGGATCTTTAATAGATCTACTATGGTAGCGCATGCTAGGAGAAAGAGCCAGTTCCATTATTTCAAAAGCTTTATCCTTTGCTTTTAGCCAGTCATTATCACTCTCAAAAGAATTTCTACCTAATCCATCAGACACCCAAAAGAGTTTTCATCTATGCAGAAATCCAATCATCTTCACCTTCCATTCAAAATAGTCTGAGGATCGGGTGAGAAGAGGAACTGATGAATTCATTTCGAAGTTGTACCTGCGAAACAAAAAAATGATCCAGTAGGAGATCCGAGGAGGAGAAGTGCCTTGTCCGTCGAGGCTCTGATACCATGTTAAATTTGAGCATATAGATCTGTAGACA
>LPNX010606010.1:396432-410329 GCA_001517045.1 Pseudotsuga menziesii
ATAAGAGGTAAAGCTACGACGCTGTAGCATGTTTCTAGCTACAGAGCAGAGTCGGAAACCGTGACTGTTGGGACAGAGAAGTCAAGGAAGATGAAGGTACCTGAACGACCGAGAAGAGAGAGCTCACCCACTGCATTGAAGGGAGCGGCGGAGACAAGAGGGTTCAGCCACCCTCATAAAGGAAAAGGAGCGACGAGGCCGAGGTATTGAAGACAAAGGACAAAAGAAGGGAAGCAGCATCGATACCCATGGTCAGCGCTGGGAATCATGGAAGACTGCAGGAAGCTGTGGTGAGGAGAAGCGGTGCATAGTACCCATGATCAGTGTCGGGAAGCATGGAAGACTGCAGAGGAGCTATGGTATGACGAAAAGCGGCTACTCCAAGTACAGATATGGCGACTGTCACTAGTTAGGGTTTGGGGTTTACTGTTGGGACAGGCCCACAGTGTTGTAATGGCGAGACCTTTGGGCCGCCTATAAAGGGATGTATTTTGTATTGTAAAAGGGTTGGTTGGTTAGTGGGTTGGTTTGTTGGCTAGTCAATTGTAATATAGAAGCCAAGCTCTGGTTCTGTTATTAGCGGTAGTATCTTACGGTAACCAGTAGCTGGCTCATTGAGCTTATATGTAACAATCCGCAGGGATTGACAAGGAGGGAAGAGTATATTGTAAGAGAAGCAATATAGAGATAGAGACAAGATCTAAGAGAGAAGGGCTCCAGGTTGTGTGCGGAGTTACCCAGAAGATCTCGAGCTGCATATGCGGTGCAGCAGAACTGTGTATGCTTCCTCCAAGTTATAATAGAGATACATAGTTCTGTGGACGTAGCTTCCATCCTGGGAGTGAACCACGTAAATCCTGCGTGTTATGTGATGAATGGATGTGATTGTCTTTGTTTATCATTATCTGTTATTGTGTAAATGAACTGTGTTTACAGTAGGTGTATGTATGTGTTATTCAATTCGCAGCCTTATATAAAGATAAACATAAGTTGAAGTCTTTCGGTATTCTATAGAAGAGCTTGGTTATGTTCCTTTCAAGACAGTTAAGAGCCACAGTGTTAAACAGCCTTGTATGTTGAGTCCTGTAAGTCGGACACAAGTAACACTAAGTGCGCTGAGATTCCGCAGTAGGATATCGCAGGGAGGCGATATCACACTGACAAAGAAGCTGTGGTGCGTGAGACCACAGGGTAAGGGTCTAGCGTAGGAGGAAGTTACGTGTTCCCCGGAGCGCGGCGATGCGATAAGGCTAGAGTCATCGCAAGTAGAGGAGACTGTACGACGAAGAGAGAGAGATCTCGCGGCTAGAGGAGCTGTGAGTTGCAAGTAGGATGCCGCAGGAACCTGGTCCAAGACACTTGAGTCTTTGGCCAACCCATTAGAGTCACTTCGGGTGAGACTTCAGGCCGCTCTGCGGTCTGTAGCCAAAAGGGCCAGTGAACTAGGGGTGTTGTTGGTACAATTATAGTAAACCCGGGTCTGCCCACAGCGACCAACACTGCATGAGTTTTCTGGAATGCATATTTACTTCTAAATATTCTTTAAAATGTGTCCCAGTCTGTGATTGAATTTGTAGGCAGAGCAAAATACCATGAGGCTGTTGCTCCTTTCAGGGTATGTGGAAACAATCTGCTAACTACATATTCATGTTCTCCAGCCTGTAGTCCTTCTATAGCCAAGTAAAAGATTTGCAAATGATCATCTACCAGAATTTTTTCACTTGGGTCAAACTTAGGCAACATTTTCTCAAAATCTTGAGGCAAATCATGCAAAGGGGGTGCCAGTTTTAAAGGTGACCTAGCCCTCCAAGCATGTGGTGGATTTGGTGGGTTTGGTGGTTGATTTGCATTTACATTAGCCATGATTTTGAGTGGAGAATGAGGTGGTGACTGAATAGGGGTATGAACAGGTGAACAATAAGGTGTATCTAGGTCCAACTGATTCAAAGGTTGAACAACTTCCTGTAAGGCTGCTTCTACCAGTTCTTCAAAATCTTCTACCAACACTGCATCTTCCAATATAAGGTGGTCTTTCTTCTGATATTCTCTTCTGGGTAAGGTAGGGATAATCAATAATCCTTCGATCTTCTTCGCATATGCCCTAGTATTTTTTTCTCAAATCATCAACTACTTCATTATCGATAGAATACAGATGCTCTTTACCCTTCTCTTCCGGAATTGGATTGGGAAACAAATTTCTTTCAGAACTGTCACCGGTGGAGTAATTTCAAGAAAATGGGTTTCCTCAGCCAGCCATGCACTAGCTTCCCTCCTTCTAGCGCCAAAAACTATTGAGGCCTGAAAAATTGCAGGTAACAATAGTTAGGGATTCTCCCCAATAAAATTCCCAACTAGCCCGTTATTGTTTGGTATGGGGAATCCGTCCGGTTTACAACCCAGCTACCGTAGGTCAAGTAACAAAATAAAAGGTTTTACCAGTTACGGCCCTATCCACCATGTATATTTTAGTTTTTTGAATTTAAGTATGATGTGCATGTGCCTATATAAAAATGCAGATTGATAGAGAATACGAGGAGCGGTCACAATGTGATGCGCAGGTTCTTACCTCTTGTATTAACTCTCTCACATCTAAATCACACACTACAAGAAACTAAAACTAACTATCTAACCTATCCCTAGGGAGAAAAATTACAATTTATCAATGAGTAATGTATTTCTGCGCATGCATTAAGAAAAATCACAGATAGTTGTTACTTATTTCAGAACACATGAACATTAATAGATAAATGAACAACAAGATAGCTTATTGTTTATGAAAAACCTTCATAACTCATAGTGGAAATTTCACAGAATAAACTAGAGTGCATTCATAACATGAACATAGGCTCACAGAGTTAGAACGATCTCACAGTTAATGGACATAAGCTGAAAACGAAATAGTTCACATTCAACTAATCCATAGCAAAGCATTTTAAACATTCCACCAATCTTTCTCCGGCAAGAAACTTGTAATTCTTTATTGCAAAAGGAAATAGTTCTTCTTACAACATACTCTCACAAATCTATCTGGGAAAAAGTCCTGCACAGGTTCTTACCCTCCTATATTTATACAAAACAACAAAACCTTTAGGCTGCCCCCCGGTGACCTTTGGGCTCCCCCAACCGTTCAATCCCAAAATTTTGTCTTTTAGTGAGTGCTGTACAATACGTTACATTAAATTAAAATTTAATAGCACTTTATAAAGAGGGACCATCTTGGTCGCAGATGAACTCTTCCCAATCCTAGGCCTTTGCTGCTATTGATTTGTTGAGATCTCAGACCCTCATTTTCTTCTTCTCTTTCTTCATCTCTGCTTCTACATTTTCTTTCTGATCTTCCTTCCTTACTGCCTCCTTTCTTTTGCTTTGTCTTTTAGACATATCTTCTTTGGAGCAGCAATCACCCTGTCATGAATAACCAAAAAATTGTATTAGTCTATTTACCTTCTTTGTATGCATTCTGTAAGATAAACTATACACACTGTTAATGCATGAAAATAAAAAATGACAAAACAAAGAAGTCCTGTGAGTTTGTGTCTTGAAAAACTGCTAAATCCACTGTCCAAACTAAAATCACAAGCCCGATAAAACAGACTCTTTATCTCAATCCAGGCCGCATCTGTACTAATCCAAAAATCCTTGGATGAAAGCATGAATCATAACAATGTAACCGCCAATTCGAACCCTAAACCGTGCTCTTCATCTCGGAGAAAACCTAGACTTGACCAAAACCCACAGAAAAACCCTGCCATCCCATAAAATAGAGTAAAAGCACACAAAAATGGTGGGAAAAACCCTCACAGTCAGGAAAAATACTAAGCATCGGGTGGAAAACTCTTCATCGGCGAATGGAACAACTATATGTCGGACGGTTAGTTCACTAAGCAACCACAACAGTGGAAGTCATATAGACTAAGGGTTTCGTGACAAAATAAAACATCGATGAAATAAAGCACTAAAAGATGTCGTTCATGAATTGAAGATTGGAACCACTAACCAATAAACACATCGGCATTGACGAGCAGAAGGACTAACCATAATGAGTCGGCAGAATAGTTCACTAAGGAGCCGCAACGGCGGAAGACATACAGACTATGGCTTCTGCAATCAAATGAAAACTTCGATGATCAGAGGTTTTAAGGACTACGTATCGACGGCTCAAGACAAAAAATAATTCACAGTATCAGTAAGACAGTGCTGAAAGTTTCCGCAATGTTGGCGATATAAAGCACTAAATGCCGCCGAAGTCACGTATCGGAAATCAGAACCACTATTCAATAAAGCGTCGAATCTTGAAAACACTAATCATCAGTGAGATAGTTCACTATGCAGCCACAACAGTGGGAGACAAACTGACTACGACTTTCGAATCACAAAAATAATCGATGATCAGAATCACTAAGTGCTAAAGGTCAGAAAGATAGTGTGATCGACTGCCGCAACAGTAGATAGCCAATTGACTGTGAGTTCTATGGATCCCAAAACCGTCGGCGATCGGGAGCTTTAATGACTAAGTATTAGCGATGGTTAGCTCAACGCTGCCGCCATGTCGAAAACACAAAGGACAATCCCTCTGATCAATAGTCAAACACCGTTCCGATAGCAAAAAGAAAACAAAAATAATGAAAATTAAAAGGTTTAAGCAATAAAACCACATAATCGGCAAGGATACGAACTATCCGTTGGCACGTTCTCTATTTGCCCTCCAAAACGGCGGCAATATAGAAGACTAATGTCCCGATTCACACATCAATGGAATTTTGATAGTGATAAAGGAAATAATTTTCAAATGAAAACTTTAAACTCCACAGTCAAAAGCATTGGCTAGACAAAAAGCGGTTTTAGATCATTCAACTTCTGAAATGAAGGAAAAAGAGTTGACCTCAATTCAACTTCAAACAATCCAAATTTGTAGCAGAGGGAAAAACAGAGTTCATCAATCCAAACAATCCCAGGCAAGATAAAATCAAAAGGAGGGTCCAAAATTTTAAAAATTTGGGAAAAACGTTGCAGCTGCAATAGGTCGGTAAGGTGCACAAGAACTGCTCAGTAAGGTCTGTATAGAATCTCTTCTGAATGGTTTCTACTGAAGTTCTTTCTTCTATAGCTTGCTCGTTGCATAATTTGTCGGTGATCTTTTCAAACCACTTCGATAGGTTTGTTCTTCCCCCTTGAATCAGTTTCTCTAGAAGCTGTTGGCCCTTAGTTTCTTCCATCTTTTTCATCCAGAATTTTTTCAAAAGCCGAGGTGCTGATTCTACAAAATTTTCATGAGTTTCAGTGAAGAATCTTTCCTTTGAATGAGTAGTCATTAATCTGTTTCTCTGCGCATAATTCTGCAAATAATTTGCTATCTTATGCTCCCACCAGTTCTCAATCTCCTGTTCTGATATCATCTGCTTGTATTCATCTCAGATATGTACTACCGGACACGAAACCAATGTTGTAATCTCACAGATCATAGAGGGATACCAATAATACACATTAAAGCATACATACATAATAGAGACAAGAAACAAGAACATAGATGTGGAATAACCGATTATATTATATTATAAGGGTCCATACAAACACAAAACTGAACCAAGTTCTCATCCGGCCCAACAACCTAATATATATGATTTACAAACAATTACATATAACTACCTGTCGGTTTGATCAACCGACATGATCTTATGCGTCCGACCTAATCTCTAATTAGTCAGCCAATCAACTTAGTTGGCTTATCGACTAGCTCCCCCAACACGTACCCATACCCCATAATGCGGACAAATTAAAAAAATTTCTTCAAGAACCCTTGTTCGCCTTCGAAACATAGGGCATGGATGTTAACACACACTTCAACCTTCATTTTCAGGCTTAGAAACCAGTGTAACAGTCGTTCCACCCTTGATAGATCCATTCCGCGACCAACATGATCATTTCCACACTGGACTTTTCCTTTCCGCACTTCGCACTTTGCCTTTGGCCTTTGGCCTTCTACACTTCTGCTTTTCACCCTTTCAACCTCAGAACTCGAGAGTTGGAAACTCAAAGGCTCAATGAAGTGAATTTTCAGCCTTCCTCCTTTCACCTTTTGTACTTCTGCTTTCTACACTTTTGACCTTGGAAATCGGAAATCAGAAACACAATGGGTGACAAAAACACTCAACGACTCTTCCACCTTCTGCCTTCCGCACTTTTGCTTTCCTCCTTTCCAAAATCAAAACTCAGAAATCAGAAACATAATGTGCGACAGAACTATTTAACGACTCTTCCACCTTCCGCCTTCTGCACTTTCGCTTTGTGCCTTTCCAAATCAGAACTTAGAAATTAGAAACATAATGTGCAATGGAAATACTTAAGGCTCTTCCACCTTCCACCTTCTACACTTTCACTTTCCTCCTTTCTGACCTCAGAGCTCAAAAATCAGAAACATAACAGAAGTAAAATTTTACTTCATCATCAATAAGCATTCAACACGATCATAATCACTCATAAGCAAATATAATGCACAACAAGAATAATAGAGAATACTTATCTGGAAGATGGATGTTGTCTTGCAACTAGCTATGTCCCTGCAATGTTCCACCCAACCACATGCCAATGTGTTCATTAATCTCTCAACACCACTTCCACCCCTGAGCTGGGCATGATTCTCACAAGGAACTAAGGAACAATAGGATTACACATAGCCAGAACTCATAACACACACAGTCAAACCAAAATTCATTTGGGTTTATCAGACTATCCAACCAAGCCAACACCAATTTGGGTTTATCAGGATGCATGATTACAAGCCAAACACTGCTAGGTTTATCAGGCTTACTCATCCAAGCCAACATACAATTGGGTTAATCAGACTATTCACACTGAAGCCAACTTTCACAACAAGGACCAGCCAATCCAACTAACTGATGGGTTTATTAGACTGCCCATAGTCAAGGCATCATAATGATGGGTTTATCGGGCTCACTCAACCAAGCCAGAATACAATTGGGCTTATAAGGTTGTCTGCCAAGGGTTTCTCACAAGGCCAAGATGCATAACAAGACACAGCCAAGCCAACTACCAGTTGGGTTTATTAGGTTGCTCAACCAAGCCAATGTACAATTAGGTTTATCAGACTGCTCCCAGTCAAGCCAATCTATATTTGGGTTTATCAAGATGTTAAGCTAGTGGACAGGAAGAACTGCTAAGATAGTGAGCTCATCCACAGAGCTAAGTACACCTTCATAAGATCTATCTGGCCTTGCATCCACATTACCTACACACCCAACACAAATAATTGTCCCCTTCTCTGCTCCACAGTGCCTCGGGCTCCACCTTCTTTTCTAGTGCTCTTCAGGATGTGCAGAGTAGATTCACCAGCCACTCTTATGTTATTGTGAGGCTCCACACTAGGTTTATCACACACATTCTAAGGCTATTCCACTCCTAAGTATTGCATACAGTTCATATCCAAACCAGGGTGCACAACACAACAAACAAGAGGGAAAACAAATCAACATAGGATTCACTCTATAACACAAAGAAATAGGTTTGCAGACCACTATGTAACACAATGTAGATGGACTGAACAACTCCAATAGTGAACCAAACTGCACAACCACGAAGATAGACATTCGTCACGAATTCCCCCCCTGAGAGTGAACAATGTTGTAGTGATGGAATGGTAGTATCTCTCGAATGACCACAATGTTCAGATGATGATTGGGGTGACAGACTGGGCACACTTTTTCTGGTTTTACTTGCTTTAGAAGCAAGAACACAACTTCTGCAACTGCAGGCTTGTTCAGTCATGAAATTGACTGCCATGCCTTGCTCTACCTAAGGCATTAATTGCCTCAACCAATTTCCTGCAAGAAAATTAAATGATCGAGCATAGGGACGAACCAAGGTGGATGGGTAACTTTTGAATAAATCTATGGCTGGTATCAACCATCAAACAGATCGATGTCGATGCACAACAATTTCATTGATTCAACTAACGCGACTTAAAAAACTTTTCATGTGCACGAAATTCCTATGAAATCCACTTCATGAAATTTGGATTCCACCATTGATTTGGTGGGGACAAATATCAAATGGCCCAAAAGGATTTCATAGCATCATAGTTAACCTAGCTAGCATGTGCGAAAGTTCTATCCAAAAGGATTTAATTCTGAGCTCGTGTCCTCTTGGGTGACTTGGATGACAAATCAATGAAGGATTCTTTGTTGATTAGACTAGGTTTTGTGAGTATTGAACCCATAATCACTCACCTGGAATGTGTTGTCTTAATCATGCCCCCTCTCAGGTCCTCTGTGAAATCATTCCCCCATCTCTTTCACGTTGTAGTCCCATAGCTAGCCATGGTATTTTATCAATTGCATAGTTACATGATACATCAAAATATACAGCGTCTTACTCAACACCATAACCATAGGTATCGACCTTGATCACCTATACACAAAACACCAATTGATGGAAGGGCCTTGTCCTTAAGCTCCTTGCCATGATTCAAATACAATACATGCATCATGTACAATCTTAATACCATGAAGTCAAAACTTATAGCATAGAAATCGCATTCTACCGAATACAATAGTGGCCAAGTAGTGGTGTCATAACCTTGCATACTCATCACTATAGACAGTAGAGTAATGGGTGGTTTGCTGAGACAATTGGCTGCGTAAATTAGATAAGGTTACTTATCTTATGAAGATCTCATTCTGCAACCAGCTACGTTGCTGCAACGTTCCACCCAACCATAGGCCAGCGTGCTCCTTAATCTGTCAGCAACGCTGCCACCCCCGAGCTGGGCATGATTCTCCAAGGAATAGGGAACAAGCAGGCTTACACATAGCCAAGGATACACAAAACACATCCAAGCCAACGCAGTTGGGTTTGTCAGGCCATTAAGGAGTTGGGAAAGGCTAAATGCTAAGCTGGTGAGCCCATTACAGAGCTAGGAACACCTACACTAGAACTAGCCTGACTTCTAAAACACCCACACACACCCAACACAAGGAATCAGTCCCTTCTCTGCTACACAATCCCTCAAGCCCTGCATTCCCTTCTAGTGCTATTCAGGGGTTGTGGAGAAGAAAGCTAGCCCTCTAGCTCCATCTGTGTGGTTTCCAGACACCAGGTTTATCAAGTAAACCAAGCCCCCATCCCTTCTCCCAACACACTCTGAAGACCAACCATTCCATGCATGTAATCAATCAACTGTTACAGCTTAATAGGGAAAACAACTCCAAACAGTTTGTGGCAGCCCCAAAGTGTAACAACATACACAACCAACAAATGTGGGGAACAACATCCCGTTCTACACAATGAAGCCACTGGGGAAAACTTACACTCCTGAGTCGTTCTTGGCCCTATCAGGGCCAAAACGTCTCCCATGCAAATTACAACAGTCCCAAACATAACAAAAAACACAATCACAACATGAGGAAAGACAACAGTCTGTCCTGGACAACTAAGCAAGCAGAAAAGACTTACACAGGCCGCACTGGGGAATAAAATACATACTCTCAACCTGTGCATGAAAATGAACAGAATCCCGTCCCCAAAATGTAAAGAAGGCCCCAACAAAACACACTATAACGTAAGGGAGACCACAGCAACCCACAATCAGTCTGTGAGGAAAGTATCCGCCCACACTGTCCATAAAATCCTTAGAGGAAAATTGCATGAATAAAACCAGGTAAAATCCTGTGCGTGAGAATGAACAAGACTTCCTCTCCTGTGTGAGGATGAACAGAAAACAGAGAGGATGCGAAATCGGAAGTGCGTGAGTGTTTCAGCACCGTCGTGGAGAGAATGTCCAGTCCGCTGGAGTGATGGCGGTGGTTTGCTTGCCATCATGAGGTCAACCACGCTGGTGGAGTGTGCGTGTGGGCAAGGACTGACAGTCCTGCCACACTCCACTCCCAGCCATAATTGCCCCAACTAACAGCAGAGCTTTAAATGGTGGTGGTTGGAATAAAACAAGGAAAGATGACACATGGATTTTTTCCCCATTGGCCAAGGTTTAACATCCCCCACCCTTATCCTTGTGAAAATCATGCCCCTTCTCAATTTAGTTTCCGCGAACGTAGCTGGTCGGGTTCATTTTAATTAAAGATACATATTTACATGATGACAAAACTTAATATATGCCACATGCCCCGATATACCATCGGTGACAATTTCAACCCGAAACATAGCATAACCAATCAATGGTGGGGCCTTGGCCTTTAGCTTCGCACCATGATCATTACAATATATATACATCATATACATCTAATGCAACCGGGTCAAAACCAGGGTGTTACAATCCATCATATGTTCTTTATTGGAGTAATGGCATCTAATTGTTTCTAACCTTCCGTCCATTATGCCTATTTAGATTGTTGGGTGTTTAAAATTTTTAATGGATGCTCTAAAATTTCATTTAAAGTAGTTATCCAATTTAGCTACCACTTAAGTGGTTTCAAGATATAATTGGTGTTTAGTCTTATGGGAATGCATAACAAGGCTAGAGGTATGTTAGTAGTCCAGTTGGATGTTAGATTCATGTTCTTTTATAGTTTGTTGGAAGGTTCGACTTGTTTCATCAATGTATGATTTTTTTCACAAGAAAGGTATCCTATAGACACCTTTATGGTGTCATCGATCTCAGTTAGATATTGACATACCTCATCATCCATCTAATGGTATTTTTAGGCGAGAAAGCACTGATGATATTGTTCCTATTTAGGAGCTTGGAAATATTATCTATAAATCCATGGATATAAGGGATACAATAATTTCAATAACCAAGGATCTATTAGTCTTCTACTAGAATCTAATGTCTTGACGATGAACTAATTTAGACATTGAACACATTGATAAAAAAATATTTCAATATGGACCCCGTATGAAACTACAATGATCAAATTTAAGCTAACTCTTGTTTGTTTCTTAAAACCAATCTCATCAATGTATATTAAATTAGGAAAATCCTACTCGCATTAATAAGGAAACTAAGTTGCTTTCATCACAACATTAGTGAACTTCATATATTTAATTTACGACCTTATTTAACACTTTATATATGTTGAATTTTATAAATATTAAATTAAAACTACAAATAATTGTATATGCATTTCCTTTTTAAATATCTATTGAATCTTATTTTTATATGCGTTTCCTTCTAAAGACCAATTTAATTTAATTTAAATATTGATCTTTACAAAATTTACATTATTATTTATAAAAAATATGCTTTAGACTTTCCATTTTATTTTTATGGAATTTCAATGTCAACCTGTAAATTTATATGCTTTTCCTTCTAAAGACTAATTTAATTTTATTTAAATATTGATCTGAATTTTTTACAAAATTTACATTATTATTTAAAAAACAATTATGCTTTAGCCTTTCCATTTTATTTTTATGGAATATCAATGTCAACTTGTAAATTTTAATATTAATACACATCAATAAGATGTTGAATCATATTATTAGTGTTTCATTTTTAAATATTTATTTTCTCTAGTTTATCATTATATTTGGATTTATTTTCAATTTTATATATTAATTTTTTTTAAGTGTTTTATTTTTATTTTTATTATAATATTTGAAAGTTTTTCAATTTTTAATTTTAATTATAAAATTAAAAAAAAATATGATTGAGTTTCTCTATGTAACAACCCACGAATGAGATATATCAAAATTTAGCCACCAAATTGAGAAATTTATATAAATACAAACAAAGCACCTTCCTTAAACATGTTACCATTAAAATTATTAAAATAGAATCTAGACTAAAAAAGTTAATAAATTTGGCCATTTAAGCTAACAATCTTATAACTTAAACTTTGAAATCATTATTATTTACATATTTATATTATTCTTTAAAATTATTATTATTTACATAATTATATTATTAATCCGAGGTCTTCATGGTGCTCATCATTTTTGACACCATTAAGTAGTGAAGTTAACATATGTAACGAAAAAAAAAAAGCGAAGTTTCAAGATAACGAAGTTCTGAGACTTGAGTTGATTTTGATTGAAAGGACATTACCACATACTTTTTTTCAGATGGAAAGATCCACGGGAAACCCAGCAATACTTCCCCACATTAGTGGATGGTAGAGGTGGTAAACCGTCGGCCATCCTCGCAGAAGGCCTAACCCCAAAGGATTCAAGGCTCGAACCCGTGACCTCTCCCCGAACCGAGAGAGTGTGTGCACGTCTTACCAATTGAGCTAACCCTTGGGGCTAACATTACCACATACTTATTCACACTAACATTTTTTTAAAATTCTCTTTTCAAGTTGGATTATTTTGGACTTTTTACGATTTTATTAAGAAATGGATTTTCTTAATAACACGCAATAGTGAATCAAATATTTATATATTTATGGGGACTTTACAAACATAGTGGATACCAGCACACCCATCCGAATAACTATACCATATACTATATATATATTTTCTTATATAGTTGACGATAACCAATTACTCAATTATTTTTTAAATTCATGTAGTTTAAATTTGATTGTTGAATGTTTTCTTTATAATTAGAAATTATAAGTTGTTGTACAGTTATATTGTTCAACTTTACAAGTTGCCAGAAAGTTAAGGAAGCAAAAACTAGAATAAATATACCATATAATTTATATTATTTTTTTCTTATATAATTGATGATAACTAATTACTTAATTATTTTATAAATTCATTTAATTTAGATTTGATTGTGGAATGTTTTCTTCATAATTAGAAATTATAAGTTGTTGTGGTACAGCTATATTGTTCAACTTTATAAGTTGCCACAAAGTCAAGGAAACACAAACTACAAGCAAAAACTAGAATAAATATACCATATAATTTATATTATATTTTTCATATACAGTTGATGATAACCAATTGCTCAATTATTTTATAAATTCATGTAGTTTAGATTTGATTGTTGAATGTTTTCTTCACAATTAGAGATTATAAGTTGTTGTGGTACAACTATATTGTTCAACTTTATAAGTTGCCAGAAAGTCAAGGAAGCACAAACTTCTTTAGCCATAAAATTTAGGAAAACCATGCAATATTGCATTTTTACAGATGAGTATATAATGACAATCCTTAAATACAACCCCTAGACTCAATATGTCTTATCATCCCATACCTTTGATCTGATCCAAGTTGTTGGATTTCGTGGTCAGATTGAAAGCTCCTTTCCCATTCCTATTTAATCCACACGAGCTTACATTTTAGATGACCCATTTGTAGTAGGTGTCATGATGTTGGCTTCTTAAAATTATATGATTGTTATTATTTAAGTACCATTATTACTTTATGTCAATATTATTACTTTACTTGTATTGTTATTTTGAAGGGAAATTTTGATCTTTATTTTAGCAATTTTGATATGTATAAGATAATGGATGAAATTGGGTGGGCATAGAAAATTATAGAAATTTGTATATATTTAAAATAAAAAAACTAAAAATTATTTATAAAATATATATATATATATATATATATAATATGTTATTTTGTTAATAATATTTTTGTTTATTTATGGAGTATTTTTTATTTTTATATTAGATAATGTAAGAAATTGGGTATACACACAGTTTAGAAATTTTGAAAAAAATACATATAATTATATTGAAATGTAAGTTTTATTAATACGTGAGTTAATCTATGGTGATATTTTTTTTAGAAGATATGTTTAGTTATTCTCACGNTTTTGTCAAGGGAAATTTTGATCTTTATCTTAGCAATTTGGATATTTATAAGATAATGGATGAAATCGGGTGGGCATAGAAAATTATAGAAATTTGTATATATTTAAAATTAAAAAACTAAAAATTATTTATAAATATATATATATATATATATATATATATATATATAATATGTTATTTTGTTAATAATATTTTTGTTTATTTATGGAGTATTT
>LPNX010606010.1:410448-432678 GCA_001517045.1 Pseudotsuga menziesii
AGATTAGGGGGATGAGGAGTAAGATCACCAATTAATTCATAGAGATCACAAATATTGTATATAAACTTGGAATCAATTTGTCCACAACTCATTAAGGATTTCTTTTATGCACATGAGTTGAGATCCAAAAGTTCAAAACCCAAAATTGTCCAACATTGTCTCAACCCATTGAAATGGTCTTTAGAAATTGTCTTTAATAGTCCAAATGTGTGTCATGAATTCCTTAATCATTTGTAGTGTTAGTGTTCATTACCATAACTAGCCTTCCCAAATTTGAGATAATGTGTGGTACTTGTTACACACGTTTTTCTCTTTTAATAAAATGTATAGTATGCATATTTATTATTTATATTTTACTGAAAAATTATTTTATTAAAAAATAGTTTTAATCACAAATAAAAGTGTTTAAATCCAAACAAAAAAACTAGATAGGTTATGATTTAATGGGTTATAATTAGAAGGCATGCGCTACTTATTAGTCAAAATGTCATATCATAATGTTACACAGAAATATTGGAACCTGACATGGTATATCAAAGCTTATTCATTAATATATAATTATGTTTTATGGGGGAGAGTATAAATGTGGAACTTCTCAATGAAAAATGGTTAGTATTAGTCTTGAAAAACAATACTGTACATCACCATTACTTTGACAAACAAAGCAATTTCCTTAACACATGAGGCTTAAACTTTACACATAAGTCTTTTTCATTCTTGATTCCAACTCAAGAATATACTCCAAGTTTCTTGAGTCCAACTCAGGCTCCCTATGGCACTACCTTGACACACGAGGCTCAATCTTGACACACAAGATTGACTTGGAGAATGACTCATGAAGCTGTGAATTTAACATTCCCTCTCAGCGAGGAAGGAATTTTGATCCAAGACAGGCTTGTCTCGTAACTACATATACTTCATCAAGGACATATGCTTAATCAACATATCATATATCTGCTCATGAGTAGCAATGTACCAAAGTCTTACAACACCTCTATGGACCATGTCTTTGATGGAGTGGTATTTCATCTCAATGTGTTTCAATTTTTCATGAAACATAGGGTTTTATGAGAGCTTAATGTAGCTCTGATTGACAGAGAGAATGGAAATAGTCTCAAGCTTCTTACTAAATAACCCAACCAATAGATTCCTAAGCCAGACAACTTCTCAGCATGAATTACTGGATACAATAAATGATGCTTTTGTAGTACTCTAGGATATGGAGCCCTGTTTCCTGTTGGACCAAGAGATCACAACTGATCCCAAGCTAAGACAATATTTGGATGTACTCGTTTGATCCATAATACTACCACCCCACTCAAAGTCATCATAACCAAGTAACATCACTCCACCATTGGAAGCATATATGAGTCCATAAGCAATAGTACCCCAAAGTTATCTAAACACATCCTTGGCAGCAACCCAATGTCTATGTCTTGGCTCAGACATGAAATGACTCAAGATACTCATAGCATAACATATGTCTAGTCTAGTACGTATCAAATACATGAAGGAACCAACGAGGTGTCTATACATGGTAGGATCCACTAGATTTGATCTAGAATCTGAATCATGTAGTTTCTTCAGATTAGAAACCATTGGTGTAGACATGAACTGACAGTTCATCATACCAAATCTATGCAACACATCAACTGTGTACTTTCCTTGTGAAAGAAATATCTCACCTTTCATTTGCTAAAATTATAGACCAAGAAAATAATGCATAAGACCCAAGTCATTCATTTCGAACTTAGAAGTGCGCTCCCTCTTGCACTGACCTATCTTATGTTCCTCTCCAGTAAGGAACATGTCATAAACATAGAGAACCAAGATCAATGTTTAGTTCTTCACAACCTTGAAGTACGGGGTTAGATTCTCTTTTGGACAATCCTAAGCTCTGAATACAGCTGTCAATCCTCGAATACCAATCCCTTGGGGTCTGCTATTGCTGCTATTGATGATGAAGATGGTGATCATGATGTTGAAGTCATTTGAAATGATGAAGAAGAATAAGAAGAAGAAGATGATGATGATGACGACGACGTCGATGATGATGATGATGTTGATGATGATGAATATGATGATGATGATGATGATGATAATGATGATGATGATGCTAATGATGATGATGATGATGATGACGGCGATGATGTTGATGATGATGTTTGATTTTGGAAACCCTCTAACATCGTCAATGCATGTGTCTAGTTTAACCATGCCAAATTTCACACCAAGCCGACAAATATATAAAAAATTTCATCGTTGACCCCACATAGCACATTAATTAATCTATAGGTATGGTTTTTGTTGCTCGAATGGTTAGTGGCAGTCATGTTTGATGATGAATTTGATGATGATGATGACAATGATGATGACGATGATGATGATTCCAATGACGACGATGACGACGATGATGATTCCAATGACGATGATGATGATGAAGATGGTGATCACCATGTTGATGTCATATGAAATGATGAGGAAGATGATGATGAAGATGATGATGATGATGATGATGATGATGATGATGTTTGAGTATGGAAACCCTCACACACCGTCAATGCATGTGTCTAGTCCCATTAGAGGAAATTTCAACTTAAAATGGGCCTTCCAAAAATAATACAAATTCCATGTCATCATGTATTAGCCAATCAAAATGCTTTAAAATTCAAAAAGGGAGCACCTCTTAAACAATTTTTTCATATCAAGGAGGTTGGACGAGGAAAGGATCAGGGGGTTGCAACTTCCTTCCAGCAAGTACTAGAGAATACAATCGGGTTGTAGAAACATCCTTTATTTTGGTGCAGATAGAACTCAGGGGATTGTGTCGTTCTTCCAATTGGTGCCGGAGAACAAACGAACTTTGGTGCTTCCACAACAGAAGAGCACAATTTTCCATTGGTCAGATCTTGAACCTGCAAGTTGTAGTTTGCATAGTCATATTGATATCTATTTAGGTTGGTTCCTGAATATTGTGATTTGATGCTTATGTAGATTGAATTTTCCATAGGTCGGTGCCAGAAGCCTGCATATTATACTTGGGATTAGGATAACACTTGAAATGAGTGGGTGCTCATGTTTGGATATTGTATTCTCCCACTGATGTAAATATACAAATATGTTCATAGATATATATTTAATCTCAATTATTTATGGGTTGCTATGATTGTTCTTATGGAAGATGAAAAGTTTTTTAAATCTACAAAAATTATGCTTAAGTTAAAGCCATACGTATATGCATAATTAATAATTCACCCCCATCTCAATGATAACTTAATACGAACAGGGGAGGTGGAAAAATAAAACATATTAATCACCCCCATATTCCATTATCCAAATTAATGGGTCAAATAGGCATCACTAAAGGCACATAAGAGGGGGAATGGTAGGAATACCTAGGATAGAAATAAGCTTCTCCCACTCCCTTTTGTCATTTAGTAGAAAAGTTTTAATTAATGACCAATTTATCTAAACAAACAACTAACTCCTCTTACATGGGAAAATCATCGAAATTTCAAAGTAGACAAAGTCTTTATTCCAAGCTAAGACATAATCTATAAACTACACACTCTACAGATCAACATAATCATGATCATAATGGGAGTCATGAGATTGAAAAATGATTCACATATATATTACACTCATCAATCTATCATTGTAAGCATTAAGTATAAGAATCACTAGGGATCCAAAGAGAAGAGATGTTGTGAACAAATTGTAAGCATTAAGTATAAGAATCACTAGGGATCCAAAGAGAAGAGATGTTGTCAACAACTATAGATTTAGGATTGGGTTGACTAAGTACAATTTTATCCGTGTGAAAGATTCAATGTAAGATACACATGCTATATTGCTGAAAATGATACTCCTTAGGAAAAAAAATCAATGTTGAATGTATGTTGTGAATACTTATATATTTTGGATGGGGTTGATTAGGTATAATTTTATTATCATGAGGATTAAGTATAATATATATACATAGGTAAAATAATTCCATGCACTTCACCTTTTAAAGTGTGCAATACATTTTGGCTTAAGGATTCAAATTAGCCTTTCTTGGTTCCATTCCTAAAGCAAATATAGTGAAGGTGGCCATTGTATATGTAAAATCCACAAGGTTGATTAAAAAAATCTAGAAGAGTTGATTAAATTTTAGACACTCTTCATAAGGTTCAACATTTAGCATAAGGACAAACACGATCAATATTGCACAAATGAGACATTGCACACAAGAGACAAAGCCTGGGTTTCTCTTTAAAAATGGTGTTTGTTCTAGGACATATAAAACATTTTAATACAATATAAATATAAATAGTAAAGAAAACAATAATAGCATTAACACCATTTTTTATCCCGAAAACCATTATCCAAGCAAAACCAACAAAATATATCTTCATTATGTCCCTTGACCAAATACGGCCAAGGAATGCTCAAGCATGGCTCTATTGGCCACTGGCACCCTCAACCATAAGTGAGTTCCTTAACATGCACCCATATTATAATGATTTTGACTGGCCTCTTTATAGGATTACATCATAAAAATACCATGGGTAGAAATTCCAATACCATGGGTCTATTACAACAATTACCAAATTTGGTTAACTTGCTCTATGACCGAGTCAATATTAACCCAACAACTGGTACTTTAAAGAGAAGAAAAATAAATCAACACTACAACAAAACCATGTGATTAATGTCCCCCTTTGCTTCCTTTTTTGTATCTAGCCCTATTTTAATGTATTTTTCTTCATTTCCTTGGATAATTCAGAGCAATTTCATAGGTCAATGTGTTTTTAGGCCATTTTGCGTCCTTTTTCTAAACTTGTATCTAAACTTGGTGAAAATTGCATAAGGTTTAGCACTTAGTTTTGCGTTAGATCTTGTGCCATGTTTTGCACCTAGTTTTTGTGTCTACTCTTGTTATTCACTCTTTTGCATCTATGTTTTCCTCTACTTTTGTGCCCATGTTTGCATCCACTTTTGCATCCACTTATGCTTCTTTTTTGACATCCACTTTTATGTCCATTTTTGCGCCCACATTTATGTCCTTTTTTGCATCTCATTTTGCATCCATGTTTGCATCATTTTTTCATATATTGCTGTGTCCAATTTTGTTGCACCCCAATTTGAACCCATTTTTGTGCCTACCTTTGCACTTGCTATATTGTCGTTGGTGCACACAATATTGTAGTGCAATGGTAAATAAATTCTATTATGATTTTGATGCACCCGTGCGTATTTTCATAAAACGCACCAATGTGTGTTTTCTGTTTTAGTGCATCGGTTGAAAACCTCAACTAAAACCTATGCCCTCTTTCCTCCGCTAGCGACATTCGTTATAAATAGATGACCAGTTTTTTTGTGTGCAAGGTACACAAAGAGCTCCACTGGAATGTGTTTTCCTTGTACTGAGACGACAACCATATTGAACTTGTTGGTCAAATATGATGTATTATGGGTATGGGTGACGTCTTAAGCAATGAAACATTGCATGTGAAACCCATAGAAATATGTTGTGGCCTAGTATCTTTCCTTTTATCCCTTGACCATGTCATGGGCACATAGAACCATCCTTGGTATTTTGATTCTCAAAATGGTTAGAAAATATCACTCATATGATACATATTTCTTCTGTAGGCCATGTGTGGTTGTTTGGGATGCTGCACATGATCCACGGGGCCTAGAGTAAATTATATGAACTTATACCCTAGAAGTTATTTCAAACCATGACATAATTGTAAAAATCCATCCATGTTGTTATACATCTAAAAATTGCCAACATATCCTATGGATAACACAAAAATTCCTTCTACAAAGACTATGTGATGGATTCATGCCATGCGCATGGGACATTATCCCTAAAGGTGAACTTTATGGCCTAAAAATTTGCACCTTTACCCTATACCATGGATTGGGTCATGAGAGCCATCCATTGTAAGGAAAACCATAAAATGGTTACCATATCTAGATCACATGCAAAATATTCCTTATTTGAGGAATATAAGAGAGGTAGTGGTTCATCTTCAAGACATGAGAGTTAAGTAAAAGAATGACATAATTCCGTGGTTTAATTGATATTATGTAACTGTGAAAATTATTTAGAGCCTGAGTTGAATCCGTGACCTCCCCAACTTCAAGGGTAGGTATCTTACCTCTAGCTCATGACCACTTGAGATAACCATAGAGGCTACATCAACCCTATTACTATTACTATTATTATTACTATTACTATTATTATTATTATTATTATTATTATTTTTATTGGTATTGTTCTTATTTGTATAATTATTTTCTATTAGTATATCTATTATTATTATCATTGTTATTAAGATTGTTGTAATTATTAATATTGTTGTATTTATTAGATGATCCATCATATGTTCTTTATTGGAGTAATGGCATCTAATTGTTTCTTACCTTCCATCCATTATGCCTATTTAGATTGTTGGGTGTTTAAAAATTTTAATGGATGCTCTAAAATTTCATTTAAAGTAGTTATCCAATTTAGCTACCACTTGAGTGGTTTCAAGATATAATTGGTGTTTAGTCTTATGGGAATGCATAACAAGGCTAGAGGTATGTTAGTAGTCCGGTTGGATGTTAGATTCATGTTCTTTTATAGTTTGTTGGAAGGTTCGAATTGATTCATCAATGTATGATTTTTTTCACAAGAAAGGTATCCTATAGACACCTTTATGGTGTCATCGATCTCAATTAGATATTTGACATACCTCATCATCCATCTAATGGTATTTTTAGGCTAGAAAGCACTGATGATATTGTTCCTATTTAGGAGCTTGGAAATATTATCTATAAATCCATGGATATAAGGGATATAATAATTTCAATAACCAAGGATCTATTATTCTTCTACTAGAATCTAATGTCTTGACAATGAACTAATTTAGACATTGAACAGATTGATAAAAAATCTTTCAATATGGATTTCGTATGAAACTACAATGATCAAATTTGAGCTAACTCTTGTTTGTTTCTTAAAACCAATCTCATCAGTGTATATTAAATTAGGAAAATCCTAGTCGCATTAATAAGGAAACTAAGTTGCTTTCATCACAACATTAGTGAACTTCATATATTTAATTTACGACCTTATTTAACACTTTATATACGTTGAATTTTATAAATATTAAATTAAAACTACAAATAATTTTATATGCATTTCCTTTTTAAATATCTATTGAATCTTATTTTTATATGCGTTTCCTTCTAAAGACTAATTTAATTTAATTTAAATATTGATCTGATTTTTTTACAAAATTTACATTATTATTTAAAAAAAATATGCTTTAGCCTTTCCATTTTATTTTTATGGAATTTCAATGCCAACCTGTAAATTTATATGCTTTTCCTTCTAAAGACTAATCTAATTTTATTTAAATATTGATCTGAATGTTTTACAAAATTTACATTATTATTTAAAAAACAATTATGATTTAGCCTTTCCATTTTATTTTTATGGAATTTCAATGTCAACTTGTAAATTTTAATATTAATACACATCAATAAGATGTTGAATCATATTATTCTTGTTTCATTTTTAAATATTTGTTTTCTCTAGTTTATCATTTTATTTGGATTTATTTTCAATTTTATATATTAATTTTTTTAAAGTGTTTTTTTCATTTTATTATTATATTTGAAAGTTTTTCAATTTTTAATTTTAATTATAAAATTAAAAAAATAATAATTAAAAAATATATGATTGAGTTTCTCTATGTAACAACCCAAGAATTAGATATATCAAAATTTAGTCACCAAATTGAGAAATTTATATAAATACAAACAAAGCACCTTCCTTAAACATGTTATCATTAAAATTATTAAAATGGAATCTGGACTAAAAAAGTTAATAAATTAGGCCATTTAAGCTAACAATCTTACTTTGAAATCATTATTATTGGAGTAACCTACTTACCCGACCATTTGCATCGATCGGATGACATGGCTTGCGTGAAAGGTCACATACGACGTTGCCAATCGTCCGATCGGTGCAAATGGTTGAGTAAGTAGGTTACTCCATTATTTACATATTTATATTATTCTTTAAAATCATTATTATTTACATAATTATATTATTAATCCGAGGTCTTCATGGTGCTCATAATTTTTGACACCATTAAGTAGGGAAGTTAACATATGTAACGAAAAAAAAGCGAAGTTTCAAGATAATGAAGTTCTGAGACTTGAGTTGATTTTGATTGAAAGGACATTACCACATACTTAGTCACACTAACGTTTTTTTTAATACTCTTTTCAAGTTGGATTTTTTCGTCGTAATCTCTTTTCAAGTTGAATTATTTTGGACTTTTTACGATTTTATTATTCTATCTTGATATTAAGAAATGGATTTTCTTAATAACACGCAATAGTGAATCAAATATTTATATATTTATGGGATTTGGACTTTACAAACATAGTGGATACCACCACACCCATCCGAATAAATATACCATATACTTTATATATATTTTTTCTTATATAGTTGACGATAACCAATTACTCAATTATTTTATAAATTCATGTAATTTAGATTTGATTCTGGAATGTTTTCTTCATAATTAGAAATTATAAGTTGTTGTGGTACAGCTATATTGTTCAACTTTATAAGTTGCCACAAAGTTAAGGAAACACAAACTACAAGCAAAAACTAGAATAAATAAACCATATAATTTATATTATATTTTTCATATACAGTTGATGATAACCAATTGCTGAATTATTTTATAAATTCATGTAGTTTAGATTTGATTGTTGAATGTTTTCTTCACAATTAGAGATTATAAGTTGTTGTGGTACAGCTATATTGTTCAACTTTATAAGTTGCCAGAAAGTCAAGGAAGCACAAACTTCTTTAGCCATAAAATTTAGGAAAACCATGCAATATTGCATTTTTACAGATGATTATATAATGATAATCCCCCTAGAAAGTCAAGGAAACACAAACTACAAGCAAAAACTAAAAACTAGAATAAATATAACATATAATTTATATTATATTTTTCATATACATTGATGATAACCAATTGCTCAATTATTTTATAAATTCATGTAGTTTAGATTTGATTGTTGAATGTTTTCTAGAGATTATAAGTTGTTGTGGTACAGCTATATTGTTCAACTTTATAAGTTGCCAGAAAGTCAAGGAAGCACAAACTTCTTTAGCCATAAAATTTAGGAAAACCATGCACTATTGCATTTTTACAGATGATTATATAATGATAATCCTTAAATACAACCCCCTGGACTCAATATGTCTTATCATCCCATACCTTTGATCTTATCCAAGTTGTTGGATTTCGTGGTCAGATTGAAAGCTCCTTTCCCATTCCTATTTAATCCACACAAGCTTACATTTTAGATGACCCATTTGTAGTAGGTGTCATGATGTTGGCTTTTTAAAATTATATGATTGTTATTATTTAAGTACTATTATTACTTTATGTCAATATTATTACTTTACTTGTATTGTTATTTTGTCAAGGGAAATTTTGATCTTTATCTTAGCAATTTGGATATTTATAAGATAATGGATGAAATTGGGTGGGCATAGAAAATTATAGAAATTTGTATATATTTAAAATAAAAAAACAAAAAATTATTTATAAAAAATATATATAATGTTATTCTGTTAATAATATTTTTGTTTATTTATGAAGTATTTTTTATTTTTATATTAGATAATGTAAGAAATTGGGTATACACAGTTTATAAATTTTGAAAAAAATACATATAATTATATTGAAATGTAAGTTTTATTAATACGTGAGTTAATCTATGGTGATATTTTTTTTAGAAGATATGTTTAGTTATTCTCACGTGTCAAATCTTTGTGAAAAGATGTGAGCATATACAATGTATTTGTAAAAATGAAAAGTCAATAAAGGAAAGACATGAGAAGGTGGAATGCCAAAAGATTAGGGGATGGGGAATAAGATCACCAATTAATTCATAGAGATCACAAATCTTGTATATAAACTTGGAATCAATTTGTCCACAACTCATTAAGGATTTCTTTTATGCACATGAGTTGAGATCCAAAAGTTCAAAACCCAAAATTGTCCGACATTGTCTCAACCCATCGAAATGGTCTTTAGAAATTGTCTTTAATGGTCCAAATGTGTGTCATGAATTCCTTAATCATTTGTACTGTTAGTGTTCATTACCATAACTAGCCTTCCCAAATTTGAGATAATGTGTGGTACTTGTTACACATTTTTCTCTTTTAATAAAATGTATAGTATGTATATTTATTATTTATATTTTACTGAAAAATTATTTTATTAAAAGATAGTTTTAATCACAAATAAAAGTGTTTAAATCCAAACAAAAAAAACTAGATAGGTTATGATTTAATAGGTTATAATTAGAAGGCATGTGCTACTTATTAGTCAAAATGCCATATCATAATGTTACACAGAAATATTGGAACCTGACATGGTATATCAAAGCCTATTCATTAATATATAATTATGTTTTATGGGGAAGAGTATAAATGTGGAACTTCTCAATGAAAAACGGTTAGTATTAGTATAATATTAAGATTTGCAATAATTGGAAATATTACGTGGACAAAAATCATAAAGAATTTCAACAAAACATACCATCAAAACTCCCATCTTTATCCATACCATAATGAAAAAATATGACTTGCTTAACTAGTTAATGAAGTGGAATATGTTAAGAGAGTGACATTTTCTTGATTTTATAAATGATATACTTCCAAACATACACAAACAAACATATTAGGTCATTTTTACTTTATATGAAATAAGTGTTTTATGTCATAGCAAGAATTTAATTGGAAATATTATGTAGACAAAAATCATAAAGAATTTCAACAAAACATACCATCAAAACTCCCATCTTTATCAATACCATAATGAAAAAATATGACTTGCTTAACTAGTTAATGAAGTGGAATATGTTAAGAGAGTGACATTTTCTTGATTTTATAAATGATATACATCCAAACATACACAAACAAACATATTAGGTCATTTTTACTTTATATGAAAGAAGTGTTTTATGTCATAGCAAGAATTTAAATATGCATAGTTCCTAATCAATGAAATGGAAGATATTAGATGTAGGATGTTAAGAGAGTGGTCCATAAAAGTCGATGATTATTTAAATGATTTATTTCCAAACACTCACAAACAAACATGTTGACCTTGATTCTATAAATGTTATTTTTCCAAAAACATAAACTGTAATGCATCCCTTGCACTACACGGCCTCATGAAACCCATCGACAGCCAAGAAGCAGTCTTGAAGCTCTGTAAAAGCTCCAAAATTTCTTAAACCTTTCAAAAAATGCAATCTAAGCAATCAAACATGAGCTATAATAGGCTCAACCACAAAAGTGTAGAATTAAAAACAACTTATGCAAGCTTAAACATACCTTAAACACAGATTAAAACTCATTAATAAACAACTAACAACTTTAAACAACACCTTATCAAGATCTGACGACCAATATTCCCTCCAACAGATAGATTTAATGGCCTACATCCACATCTGATCCTCCCCTCCTGGTCCAACCTCACCATGTCAGTTCTCACTATTCCATGTCGATCTCGACCTTACCAACATCAACAGTTGGGAGTCGACACATCAAAACTAGCGATACAACCCTTCCTCTTGACATTCGACTTCCAATGTTGGTAGTCGGGATTTAGATTACCAATGATGAAAACATATTCATTGCTCTAGACTTATGACTTTCGACAGCAGTAGTTGGGAGTTGACATCAATATATAAGAATTCAAATGGACACTCCCAACTTTTGATAGCCATCATTGGTACATCGAAAGTCGTGAGTCAACATGAACTTGACAAACAGATTCAATGAACACCTTCACTTTCAATTTCCTACATCGGAACCAACGCAATCAACAAGTCATGATTGCACATCAGCACAGTTATCGATGGTCACGATTACATCAATTCAACAAACAAACAAATTTTTCAAATAAAATGACTAAGGAAAAAAAGGTAAATAAACCAAGGGTTCTTCCATGACTTGGAACCGAATCCTCATCCACCAAAGCACATGTCAAACTCAAATATTGACACACAAACATAAATGTAAACAAAGGGAAATAATCAAGGCGAACACAAAACGTTACAAGCTTGCAACCAACACTGCAAAATGAGTTTACCGTAGGATTATCACCCAAAAACATAGGTTCCGAACCAAACAAACCAATCTCAAACATACCAAAGGACTATATACACAAGTCCGATATCAACCAAGGAATCACAACAAGACTTCACGGTCTTAAATGCAACCATCATACAAGATGAAAACATGAAACCACATCCTTTATGCAAGTATAAACAACTCAAGGAATAATGAAATTCCTTGTTATTTCAATAATATTGTTCCAAAACCCATCAGACCTCGAGAATTCAACATGATCTTTTCCCTTTTTTAAACACTTAGCAGGAATGGGAAAACAATGACATGCTTCCTCCCTCAAGTCCAAATAGCAAAACTTTATACCTCAAGCAGTTCACCAACAGAGCATAACTTAAAGATATCATAACACCTCATAAACATAGGTCAATCAGCATTCTGAAATGAACAATAATTTTTACCAATTTATTATCATTATATAACATTCCAATTCCTTAGAGAAATTCATCAACCATCATTTGTAACTCATTCAATATTTTACTCAAAACATAGAACATTTAATAGGGTAAAAGCAAGCTAAAACCTTCAATGGTTTACAATCCCTCATGAAGACATAAGGTGCTTTGTCCCTTTTAAAATTTTAATAGGACTTGTCTAACAAAATCATGCCACAACCAACTAGTCCAAGTATTAAATATTAAACATCAGAGAAGCTCATAAACATATCATCTAATTTATCATCAACTCAGAAAGTCTTTGAGCATTTTATTAACTTAATTATAGATAACCAATTAGAGATAATTCCTCATTCATTGATAGTGTTGTCAATAACCAAATAAGATTATTCATTCAGTAGCAAAACTGACCAACACTATGGACATGTTAATTTGTCAAGCACTTTCACAATATAACAATGCTTCACCCATTTATAGGTAATTAGCATAAATATCATGCATCATTATTTCAAGAACCTAGATGACATTTGTAACTATTTCAATAATAACAGAGAGCTCCAACACTTAACTGAATTCATAAACAATTGGAAATTGGATTTCTGGATTCCATGCTCCACCCAACCATAGGTCTCTGCCCAACCTATATTATTTCAGCCTTTAAAGACTACCCTGGAGTTGGGACTTGTAAATTCACCAAGAGAATCTCTCCTTTACACAAATCTCTTTCCAACCTAGGAAATGACATTTGGGACCCCCCCAAACACAGGAAACTAATACCCAAATCTATTGCCAACCTAGGAAATAACATTCAAACACATTCCCAAACACATGGAACTAATACCCGAATCTATTTCCAACCTAGTAAATAACATTCGAAAACATTCCCAGGCACAGGGAACTAATGCAAGTCTATAGGAATCTAGGAAGCTGGCTATGGAAAAATTCATGCTAGACCACACAATCCCCACTCTCATATCCTTCCGATGGTGCCACAATGAATCTCATCACCGCTTATTCAACACCTAGGAACTCTACTAGAGCGGTTCAAGCATAATTCGTCGTTCAATTGGACACAACTCGACAATTAAGCACATAATTATTTGAAATATTTTAGGGATACAAATATGGCCACGCATACCAGGGTTTCATGGAAGCATCGGGGTTTTGTTTCAACTAAACTCATCCAACTTAGGAATCAACCTCAACCACCCTCTCCATGGTTCCCTACATCCACTATGTTCTGCTCAACCCATTATTTCCTCCATGCATTCTTCCCCAGGATTTCCCATGCATAGAACTACACTCTACACACTACCTTCTTCCATCTCTTCCCATGAGAGATGGAAAAGAAAACCCATGTAGCACCCTTTTCTTGACATCCCCATTCGTCACCTCCCCCCAGGACATAACTACTGTCAAATTCATTGCATGGATCTTCCCCAAGAGAAATGTGTCAAAGACAGAAAGCGTCCCCCACCTAATCCTCCACTACGCACACTTAGACAAATAAAACATGATTAGGGTTAAAAAAAGATTTAGCAAAGGTTTAGGCTTAACAAAAGTGAAAAAGAGTCTTCATAAGGTTTGTAAGGTTGACAAGGTTATGACATAGCCCCCTTCTAGGCTATACAACCCCCCTCATTTTCCCTTGGTGAATTTACCAGTCCCCTTTCTCTTCAGCATGATGCCACCACCAAATCCAGTTTATAATTTTATATTAAAGAAGTTAAATATTTACATTTGTCGTTTCGTTTGAGAAATACATATCAATATTTACATGATACAATAAGGGGTTTCAACTCGGGACATCACACAAACAAACATGTTGAATCATTATTAATTTACATAAATTAGTATTTTTATATTATAAACAATTTAACCAAGATTTTCTAAGTTATATACTTCATAACACACAACAAACATGTTGAAAATTCCTACTTTACATTAAAGGAGGGATTTTATGTAGTAGAAACAATTCCAAGAAAGATAATTTTTAAGTGTATCTGACCTTTTTTATTGGGGTTGATGTGTTATCATATATAAATCTTCTCAACCAATTTGTATTAATAGTAAGTATTGTTAATTTTTTATCTGAATAATCAGAAGCATAAAAATTCATAGATGACATCAAATTTATCGTGGGAAACCCTATATAACTTGAGGGAGAAAACCCCATCAAAATATTCCTTATTATATTGATAGAAAGCAGAGAATGTATTTGCAATGAGCATATTACGTCAAGCACCCTTGGTGCAATATCAAATAGAAATACCAAGCACCCCTAGTGCAATATCATAGCAAGAGAAAATATAGATTAGGAGAAGAACCCAACAATATATACAACACTAAAGCAATTCATTTTTTTTGTCACATGCAAAAAATAGTGAATGCATTCAAGAGAGAATCTACTCTTCACATTGAGATCATCAAATCCTGCAGAACGAGTGCACAATCTTTCTCATTCTTGGCTTATATCTTTGTTTTCTAACTTCAGGATGACCTCGCCCTTCATTTGGATTCTAGACCACTTAGTTAGGTTGCTAACTCAAGTGTCATAACTTAAGTGTCGTAACTCAAGTGTCATAACTCAAGTGTCATATTTATTTTAACTCAACTATTGTATTTATTTTAATTCAGGTGTCATCATACAAATACTTAGTTAATTAGATCTTCTTTTTTAACATTTAATTAACTCTTTTAGCTAAAGTTTTTCTTATTAAATCCACTGACGTG
Source organism: Pseudotsuga menziesii (assembly GCA_001517045.1). Classification (NCBI taxonomy): domain Eukaryota; kingdom Viridiplantae; phylum Streptophyta; class Pinopsida; order Pinales; family Pinaceae; genus Pseudotsuga; species Pseudotsuga menziesii. The sequence continues at coordinate 425,797 of LPNX010606010.1, forward strand.
AACAATTCGAATTCTCTCTTATTTAACTAAAGTCTTTATTGTTAACATCACTGAAGTGACCAATTCGAGTTCTCTCTTATCTTATCACATCTCATCTTTATCTCTTTTCATATTGTCATGGTGCACTTGTGCCAACTTTAATTTATTTATCATATCAAAAATACCGAGGAGATTTTTCCAATGATGTGATAATCTCATTCTACTGTCGTTCCAAGTGGTCATGTACTAAAGTAATTCACTTTAGAGGTTTTGAATCTCTAGTGGAGACTTAATAGCTTATCCATTTCTAAGACCATGGTTAGTAGTACATCACACACCATTCATGCTTCAACTTGCAAAGAATTACCTAAACACATGAGGATCTGTGTTGATACATAAGACCTTAGTCTTGACAAACAAAACTGTACATCACCATTAATTTGACAAACAAAGAAATTTCCTTAACACACGAGGCTTAACCTTTACACATAAGTATTTTTCATTCTTGACTCCAACTCAGGCTCCCCATGGCACTACCTTGACACACGAGGCTCAATCTTGACACACAAGATTGACTTGGAGAATGATTCATGAAGCTGTAAATTTAACATTCCCTCTCAGCAAGGGAGGAATTTTTCTCCAAGACAAGCTTGTCTCATAAGTACATATACTTCATCAAGGACATATGCTTAATCAACATATCAGCTATCTGCTCATGAGTAGCAATGTACTGAAGTCTTACGACACCTCTATGGACCATGTCTTTGATGTAGTGGTATTTCATCTCAATGTGTTTCAATTTTTCATGAAAAATAGGGTTTTCCAAGAGATTAATGTAGCTTTGATTGACAGAGAGAATGGAAATAGTCTCAAGCTTCTCACTAAATAACCCAACCAATAGCTTCCTAAGCCACACAACTTCTTAGCATGAATTACTGGATACAATATATGATGCTTTTGTAGTACTCTAGGATATGGAGCCCTGTTTCCTGTTGGACCAAGAGATCACAAATGATCCCAAGATAAAACAATATTTGGATGTACTCGTCTGATCCATAATACTACCACCCCACTCAGAGTCATCATAACCAAGTAACATCACTCCACCATTGGAAGCATATATGAATCCATAAGCAATAGTACCCCAAAGTTATCTAAGCACATCCTTGGCAGCAACCCAATGTCTATGTCTTGGCTCAGACATGAAACGACTCAAGATACTCATAGCATAACATATGTCTAGTCTAGTACGTATCAAATACATGAAGGAACCAATGAGGTGTCTATACATGGTAGGATCCACTAGATCTGATCTAGAATCTGAATCATGTAGTTTCTTTAGATTAGAAACCATTGGTGTAGACATGAACTGACAGTTCATCATACCAAATCTATTCAACACATCAACTATGTACTTTCCTCATGAAAGAAATACCTCACCTTTCATTTACCAAAATTCTAGACCAAGAAAATAGTGCATAAGACCCAAGTCATTCATTTCAAACTTAGAAGTGCGCTCCCTCTTGCACCGAGCTATATTATGTTCCTCTCCAGCAAGGAACGTGTCATAAACATAGAGAACCAAGATTAATGTCTAGTTCTTCACAACCTTGAAGTACATGTTGGTGTTAGATTCTATTTTGGACAATCCTAAGCTCTGAATACAACTGTCAATCCTCGAATACCAATCCCTTGGGGTTTGCTGTTGCTGCTACTGATGATGAAGATGGTGATCATGATGTTGAAGTCATTTGAAATGATGAAGAAGAAGAAGAAGAAGAAGAAGAAGAAGATGATGATGATGACGTCGATGATGATGATGATGTCGATGATGATGAATATGATGATGATGATGATGATGATGATGATGATGATAATGATGATGATGATGATGATGTTGATGATGATGATGACAATGATGATGATGTTGATGATGATGTTTGAGTCTGGAAACCCTCCAACATCTTCAATGCATGTGTCTAGTCTAACCATGCCAAATTTCACACCAAGATGACAAATATATAAAAAATTTCATCGTTGACGCCACATAGCACATTAATTAATCTATAGGTATGGTTTTTGTTGCTTGAATGGTTAGTGCCAGTCATGTTTGATGATGAATTTGACGACGATGATGATGGTGATTCCAACGACGACGATGATGATGAATATGGTGATCACCATGTTGATGTCATATGAAATGATGATGAAGATGATGATGTTTGAGTCTGGAAACCCTCCCACACTATCAATGCACGTGTCTAGTCTCATTAGAGAAAATTTCAACTTAAAATGGGCCTTCCAAAAATAATACAAATTCCATGTCATCATGTATTAGCCAATCAAAATGCTTTAAAATTCAAAAAGGGAGCACCTCTTAAACAATTTTTTAATATAAATTTGGGGATAGTATCATAAAAAAACTACTTTTTTTGTTCGTATTTTCGACATATCTCCTATGTTTTTACTCAAATTTCGATTGGGAGAGCTTGTTGGATGTGGAATTTAATTATGCATCCAACAAGTACCCACTTGGCATACTATTGACAGGCTCCTCTACCCCAGAAACAAGAAACGCCTAAAAAAACGTGATGATGATGTCACCATCACAGTTTTTAAGGTATTTCTTGTTTTTGGGATAGAGGGGCCCGCCAAAGGTATGTCGAGTGGTTACTCGTTGGATGCAGAATTAAATTATGCATCCAATGAGCTCTCCCAATCGACATTTGAGTAAAAACATAGGGATATATGTCGAAAATACGAACAAAAAAGTAGTTTTTTCTCTTCTTCCTCCAAAATTAATAAATATTATTTTATTATTTTAAGTATTATTTTATTAATTTTCCTTAGGAGGCCCATTTTGAGTTGAAATTTCCTCTAATGAACCATGCCAAATTTCACACCAAGCCGACATGTACAAATTTTCATTGTTGGCCCCACGTAGCACATTAATTAATCTATAAGTATGGTTTTTGTAGCTCTAATTGTTAGTGACAGTCATGTTTGATGATGATGATGACGATGAAGTTGATGACGACGACGATGATGATAATGATGACGACGACGACGATGATGATGATGACGACGACGACGACGATGATGATTATGAAGATGGTGATCACGATGTTGATGATGATGACGACGACGATAATGATGTTGATGTCATATGAAATGATGAAAATGATGATGATGATAATGATGACAATGATGATGATGTTGATGATGATGATGACGATGATGATGAAGATGATGATGATGATGATGACGATGATGATTATGTTGATGATGATGATGCCGACGATGATGATGTTGACGACGATGATGATGATGATGTTTGAGTGTGGAAACCCTCCCACACAGTCAATGCATGTGTATAGTATATCCATGCCAAATTTCACACCAAGCCGACACATATATAAAAAATTTCATCGTTGGCCCCACATAGAAAATTAATTAATCTATAGCTATGGTTTTTGTTGCTCGAATTGTTAGTGACATACATGTTTGATGATGAAGTTCATGATGATGATGATGATGATGATGATTTTTGAGTCTAAAAACCCTCCCACACAGTCGATGCATGTGTCTAGTCTAACCATGCCAAATTTCACAGCAAGCCGATAAATATATACAAATTTTCATCATTGGTCCTACGTAGCACGATGCATATGACGATGATTATGATGATTATGAAGTTGACGATGATTATGATGATGTTAGTTATGGAAACGATAATGATGATGATGACGACGATGACGACGATGATGAAGACGGTGGACTTAAGTATTGAAAAAGAACATGCCAAAGAATACTGCAAAGACATTGAACATCAAATTAAAATTGATAAGATTTAACTTACCAGTAGGTGGAAGAACATTGTTCACAAAAATAAATATTGCTTTCTCTGCACCTACATTTATTCTCTTGTGTATCATATGTACAAACTGTCCCACTGTAAAATCTGCTGGAATCATATATCTGCAAATCCAAAAGATGATCTATTCACCTACAATAAAAATGAATTATAGATTTGTATCTTCAATTTGATGAAATTAATTTCTTTTGCAAATCAAATTATATAATAATAGTCAAATGTTTAAAAATTCAACATATCAAAAAGTAACTTATTTACAATATAACAAGACTTGGATCTTACAGGTATGAGATTTGGATACTTGTCACAGATTATTTTAGCCTCGTATTTTCTCCTATCTGTAATATGATCTCATTAATGTTAGTTACTCTTTTTAAAACAAATAAGATCAAATAATATTTCTAATTAAATTATTGAATTTTAGTACCAATAAAATTCAATATTTATATCGCAAGATTCAATCAAAATATATAGAGTAGAGAAATTATTGCATACCTCATACACTTAAATAGACTTCATCATATTATTCATCCAAGTCATCATCTGTATCATCAGATCCAGAGTCAACCTTGTAATGATTGGCCATATAATTATCATCATCTAAGTCAGTTACAATCATCATGTCATCGTCTATATCATCTTCATGGGAATTGTCTGCTACATCATTTGATTCAACTAATTCTTCGACATATTCTTCTGGATCATCATGATCATCTACCTCATGTTGATCATGATCTTCATCGTCTTCTTCTTCCAGAACCTCTTCATTACCTTCCTCTAGGTTATACTTAACCAAACTTCCCCTTGGATCGCGTCTCATAACAAATGACCCACCCACTTTACCTGGAGCCTCAAAGTAAAATACATGTTCACATTGGCTTGGAATAACATAGGGCTTCGTTCCTGGCTCAAACAACCTTGTATTTACCATGGTAAATCCATTATCATGTTCAATAATAGTTTTATCAGGATCACGTGGATTCAATCGTAACCTATACCATTTGACAACGAACAAAACTACCTTGAAGGATTTAAAGTTACACTGAAGAATATCTTCCAGATACCCATAATATCAATTTTCTGAGAGTTTTGGATGTATGCCACTTCTAGATGAAACATTGGTCACCTCAAAGACTGTAGATATCCCACAATCTAATGTTCTCTTTGTTTCATCCAACTTTTTGATGTGATATCTATAGCCATTGCACACCATAGCCTTATAGTGTTTTACCTACAACAAGCCATACATGAAAATATTACATAATGATTCAATATTTATGATTAAGTGCATGCTTATGAAACCATAAAGGGAAAAAACAACGTGTACATCAATATGTAATTTGCAAAAAAAATGAATTAGAGTGGTTAATTAATATGCTTTCCTACTTATCTTTTAAACCATATGCTAAATTGATTTCCCTTTGTGTAAGATTGTTATATCCATTGCGATGTGTTGCTTTAACCAATGAAGCCACACCTTCCCAAGATATTCCATGATCCAATTGTTCACATCATTCAATCCATACCTTTATCTAGTCAAGATTGTTTGCAATGTATAAATGAATTGCAACCCACTCTCGACCAACTGCTTGATGAAAATAAAAATAAAAATTCAAGATAGATGTAAATTATCTTAACCAAGTATATGCTCTTAACTAATGCAATAGATTGAATATGCAAATAGAATATGTATGATATATATACATAAAAGTCAACTGTCAAATGCATTATATTAAATAACATACACTAGCTAATAATTACCTTTCACCTTCCTTGATCTACCTTTCCCCTTCAGGTACTCCCATTCAATTTTTTTATTGGAGTTCAGATCACAAATGCGACATAAATTGAGCTTTGACGCTAAATTAGGAAGATATTCACTAACATACAACATGTTTTGGTATGCCATATATCCCTCCATCATAGAACCATAAAATGTGCTCGTTTTCTAACCAAACCCTTCATAAATTTCAAGTGCCTTTCAACCATCCACGTCGACCTTGAATGCATAGGTCCACACCATTCAATCTCCTCAACTTGGTGTAAGAAGTAGTGTTGCTGTGCATTGAAAAATGATGAAGGTAGATGCTTCTGTATTTCACACATGAGACGAGGAATTTATCTTCTCCGAAACTTTATATCTCCTTTATGGATCTCTTTAGACGAAAACCATCTACAAGTGACGCAAACCAATAACGATACTTAACAAAAAAAACATTAAATTACATAACATGAATTAGTGCACAAAAAACAAATATAAATTATATGATGAATTAAAGAAACACTAAGCACATGCAAATAATAGCTAGTTACCTCATGTATTTCCCAAGATCATTGCACCGAGAGGCGCTCTACAACCCAGTATGGGAGAGATCTTGTAACGTTACGTAACGTTATTTTTATTAATAACAAATAATTTTTTTAATTATAGGCCAAAAAAAATGTTGGCCAGAAAAACCACCTAATATGGGGAATATGTTGTAATATTCCTACCTAACAAAACAATAAAAAAGTAAAAATTTAATTATCTTTAAAAAAAATGGAAGATGTTGTAGTATTCCTACCTAACAAAACAATAAAAAAGTAAAAATTTAATTATCCATAAAAAAAATGTGGATCAGGAAAAAAAATACAATATGTGGGAGATGTTGTAATGTTCCTACCTAAGAAAATAATAAAAAATAAAAAAGTGAATTATCCGCAAAAAAATGTTGGCCTTGCACATGGTTTTAAAACCACGTGCACATGATTTTAAAACCATTTGCAAGGCCTTCTAAACAACCCATGGTTTTATTGTACATGGTTTAGGAGGGCCTTCGAGATGGTTTTAAAACCATGTGCAAGGCCTCCTAAACAACCCATGGTTTTATTGTACATGGTTTAGGAGGGCCTTGCAAATGGTTTTAAGACCATGTGCAAGGCCTTGCGTATGGTTTTAAAACCATGTATGGGGAAATGTTGTAAGGTTTGTTCCTAACAAAATAAAAAATAATAATAAATACTATATGTGGGCCATAAATAATATTAAA
>LPNX010606010.1:433732-444360 GCA_001517045.1 Pseudotsuga menziesii
CTGGAATAATCATTGACAACATTATGTCCTCCCTCTTTATTGACAACCATGGAGGAATGTTATTGTCGATAACAAAAATATGCCACACCGTCATGTAAATGGATCTCTTCTATGAAAATGGATTAACACCATTTGCTGCCAAAGAAATCCTAAGATTACAGGTTTCTACTTTAAAGTGAGGCCAGTTTTCCTCCATATCTCTAAATGCATAACAATCTGCAAAAATTCAAATAACATCATCTTGAGTTCTATTCCTTGCATGGTAATCCATAAATTGCATTATGTTTTTGCACCTGAACACTTGTTGCAAACATGGAATGATGGGAATATAACGAAGAACCTTGTCAGGCACCTTTTTTGTTACTTGATCTGTTCGATATCTACTTAATATATCACATTTCAGACATTCGATTGCAAATTCATGTTGATTATAATATATAACATGGTCATTGAGGCATGCATAAATTACTTCATAATGCAATCCAATCTCTTTCATGATGGAAGATAAATATCGATATGTGCGAGGCAAAATATTTGATGGTGGTGACAAAAATTCAGCTATCAAGCTACATCAAATAAAAATAAAAATAGAGTTAATATATTATATAAATAATATTAACAAAATACATTTCATCCGTATTAATTTGAATTATGAATTAAAAATACAATTATTAGAGGAACACATATAGGCTTTATCATGATCATATATATGTGATGGATTATTTTACATACCTTAACATCTGTGTGATTGATATCTTTGAAAGACCATTCATAACCTTCAAGTTCATTATCAACAATATAACATAGAGAATAATTGTTTTGGAGCCTTCATAAATAGGTTTGTATGCCTTTTCAAGAAGCGGTATATCGTGAACATCATCATAGTTATCAATATTTTCATGATCATGATCATGATCATCATCCATTCCAACATTAAATGAATCATGGATCAATATATTTGTGCCACCATCTTCAACTACATTATTAGTATGATCATCTTCTTCAATAGGATCATTAACTTGTTCTCCATTAAGCATAGCTCCATGTTCATCTGGTACTTGTTCTGAAAGAACTTCCTTTGGACGATATTCCGTAGGATGTATTTACTTTATAATTACATGAATACATCAATAGATATAAGTTAATATAGGAAATATTAAAATAATACATACATTTTCCGAAGCAAAAAAATATAAAAACCTTTATAATGCTAAACTTACAAATGGATGATATTCATTCCCCCCTTAGCGTGTCCATGTTCCCTACAATTTTTGTGGCTTTGTGATCAATATTCTTCTCCTCTTAAAGCCCTTGCATTGACTACATGGACAATAACATTTCCCATCACCCCTTCTTTTCGCTGCATCCCATAGCCTAACAAGCAATTGTTGATTTTTTTCATTTGGATCAAGAATACTGCTATTTGACATTTTGTCACAAAAATATTAAATGAAGACTATCCACAATATTAAAAAATGAAGGTCCACACATCACTATTTCCACAAACAGTGGTTTGTCAAAGAATAAAATAATTATTGCAAACCATTTGTATGATGTCCGCAAATAGTCTGTCGAGAAATAAACTAATTCTGCAAACCGTTTGATGAAGAATAAAACAATTCCTCAAACTGTGCATGGAGGAATAAAATAATTACTCAAATTGTCCGTCGCTTCTATAGAAAACATGTCGGAATGTTTCTGTAATTTATATATTTTCAAATTCAATCGTCGTCGAATATCCGACGATATTAACCTAGTTAATGTTGCAAAAAGTAATCCAAATTTGTTGGATTTTCGATGATATTAACCTAGTCGTCATTGCAAAAAAGTAAGTCAAATTCGTCGAAAATCCGACCAATAAGTGTCGCAAATCCGATGACTGTATCGTTAAAACACCAACAAAACTGGTGTCGGAAATATTACGACACTTGTGTCGAAAATTCAACACCAAATTATATCATTAAAATTAAAATTAAGCAGAAATCGTAATTTCAAATTCAAATCCGACAAAACAGTACTTTTTGTCGGATGTTGTCGTATTTTGTTGTCGAATTTTGGTTTAAAATCTTGTTTTGTCCTCCCTTTATGACTGAAATATAAAATTTGTGCACCTCACATCCGATAAAATTATGACATCATCATAGCCTCAGCCACAACCCTAGTCGCAGACCGATCCCACCCCAATATTTCTCCAGGGAATTATTGGGTTCATTTCCCATAAATACCATCTCGTTTCTCTTTCCACCCTCATGAATAATGAGTAAACCAGTCATGGATACTCTTAACCTTACGGGATTAAATTTGGGCATCCTAGTGTGGTACCTCAATCCACCCAACCCCACCCAAACACCACAAATCGTGTTGACACTAGTCCAAACTATTAAGACAGTGTAATATCCACCTCCAAATACACAACTAGTGGCTCCTTCATCCTCTCCTACACCCTCTCCTCCTATGAAGGATGGGGGAAAGGCACCAAAATACCCTACATAACCATTCCCACATCCTACTTGTTCCTTATGCAATGTCCTCAACCACAGTACTCAAAATTGTCTTGATCTGTCATTTCTTCGCACCCACATGCACATAATAGTAGAGGGTGATGACACTCTGGTTGTTAATGTATCAAATATCCCTACGGTTAAGAACAAATCATTACGTACGAACCACTCATGTGTAGTTTGTGTCCTCTATGGTCATTACCCCCATCATTTCCCAAACCTTCTCAAGTACAGGTCCCTCCTCACTAATTTTGCAAGCATTCCCTTGAGTTAGAAATCATTGTCCTTGAATAAATACACCCTCCAACTTCTTCCTTGGATGCCACCAACACCTTCTTTATGATCTCAGCTTCTAGTTTTCTTTTTCCCTCATCAACCAAAGAATATCCCTCTGATCTATCCAAGCAACACTTTCATAATGACAAAGAGATCCTTGAATATATCACAACTCATGAGTATCCTTGGGATGACCTACACCATTGCTCATTTTACATCCCCGATGAAACTTCCTCATCGTTAGATCAATTCTATGTCGAATAGAAAGATTTTATTCATGGAAGTGTATATTGGTCGAAAAACCCAATCCTCGTCTATGGTGTGGAGTCGGTTCTTCCCATTGAATGCTATATTCCGTCACTCCACCTTGTCATCGAGCTTCTACCTGATACTTCACTATTGGAAAAATTCTTATTTACTCTTGAACGAACCAATGAGGACCATCACGGTTCTCTCCAAATGATCGAAGCGTCTAAGACCCGATCGAAGTCCCATTATGACTCCCATGTCCACCCATGCACCTTTCATGAGGGGGACCTCATCCTCGTCTACGATCAAGCGCATGATAAGAATAGAAAAGGGAATTTGGAATCCATGTCGCAGGGCCCTTATGTCATCCATCATTTTCTCAACAAGGGGGGATACCTCCTCGTTGACTTTGAAATTCGTGTCTTGAATAATCCTCGCAATGGGCTCTACCTTTAGAGATTCTATTCCTAAGATGACCAACCTGAATACCCTTTAATCATAGTTTTTCCTTCTTGTTTTGAACCATTTTTACCACGAGTTTCACCGTTTGTTTCCTTGGTTGTTCTAGATGGATCATACCTCACCCTTCTATGTTGGTTTCGTTGATTGTACAAGTATATCGTCTCCTAATCTCGCCTCGACTGCATGGGTCATTTATTCCCTGTCACATGAGTTTATCCATATCAACTAAATGTGTGTTGGAATTTCTACAAACAACCAGGATGAGTATGATGTGCTTTCGATGGTCTCCTGACCACCGCCCTTCACTTGGGTATTAGTCACCTTGATGCCTTCTTAGACTCCCAAAAACTTGCCATCCAGTTGAATAATTACTACTGGGTACACGATTCCTGCCTCTTTAGAAAGCTCCTATGCACTAGATAATTGGTTATAAATTTTGAATCCATTTCATTCACGTATGTTCCTAGAAGTCTCAATAGTGTAGCAGATCAAATGGCTAATGACGTTCTATATTGTACATCAATCACCACATATAGGAAACAAACTTCATCATGCATCATTATATAGTCATGCATACATATGTCATATACATCATATAGGCATATTCATCATCATAACGAGAGACTTATATAACACATAAACATACCAAAAATGTGCACCCATGTTCATCCATATCATAATATCATAATTAGTTTGGTATCTCCAAACAAATACAAAAAATAGAAGCCCCACAGGATTTATCATTCGATAATACATATAATACAAAAATTCCCCAAGCTCAAATGCATTAGGGGGCATCACCACATGCTTCTAGTATGAGTCTGAGTCCTCTGAATCTGTCTCCTCCTTAGTATCCTCCTCATATTAGGTCTCCTCCTCCATTGGAACATCTCCCTGTGTCACCACTTTGACATACTCAATAGGCACTACGGACCTCCTCATTAGAGCAATCCACTTTGGAAGAGCTTGGTAACACACAACGATCAAGTTGTCCTCCAGATACTGCCACCCAGCTTCATTGAATCCCTCTAGTAGACTCTCCACATCCAACCAAAGTGAGTGTAAAGTAGCACTCTGTTGGCTCCTTTGCCATGAGTAGGTGGATCTAACCCCTCCACTCTTACCCTGTGTCACTGGTATCCCACTAGAGGATGTTTTCCACGTCTGCAAATGCACACAGTATGTCGTCAATATCAATCACATGTATACTCTATCTACAAACTATGCTAGTAAACAAAAATATATGACTAAAACCACAAAGAGTCATGTATACATATCATGTGGTCCCCAGAACTGTCTAGGAGGTCGAGGCATCTATGGATCATTAGAGGAAATTTGAGGTCTAAAATGGGCCTCCTAAGGAAAATAATTAAATAATAGTTATTAATTTTGGAGGAAGAATGAAAAAACTACTTTTTGTGTTCCTATTTTCGACATATCTCCCTGTGTTTTTTATCAAATTATGAGTGGGAAAGCTCATTGGATGCAGAATTAAATTCCGCATCCAATGAGCTCTCCTGCTTAGAATTTGAGTAAAAACACAGGGAGATATGTCGAAAATACGAACAAAAAAAGTAATTTTCTTTTATGACAAATATGTCAATTCAACCATTATGGTTGACTCATTTTATTGAAATTCTATTGGTTCTTGAATTTCAACTCACAAAATTTATTGTTGGCGCGTTTTCTTATAAGGCCCATTTTAGACCCCAAATTTCCTCTAATGCTACCCGGTAGTCCATGCCTGCATATGGATAATTCTCAATGAGTATAGGAAGCTTCCACCATTGTGAAAATAACTCTTGGTTGAAGAAAAACCTATTATATAGACTCCCTTTGGGATCATCATCTCACACCACTACCTCATACGAGGCTCACGTGGTCCTCCATTGTGCACCGCCAGATGCGATCGCAGTGTCGATAACCGCTCAAAGAAGAATTAGCACACAAAGGGTGGGAAGAAAAAATCCCCATCCTTCAGGTTAGCGTGGTTCATCCCACACTAAACCGATGTTAGGTAAATCTGGGCCCACCCATAGTAGGTGCTCCTCAACACTCTCGACCATTAGGGCAGGTATCTCACCTCTAGCTCATGACCACTTGAGATAATCATAGAGGCTACACCAACCCTATTAATATTAATATTATTATTATTATGAGTATTGTTCTTATTTGTATACTTATTTTCTATTGGTATATCTATTATTATTATCATTGTTATTATGATTACTGTAATTATTAATATTGTTGTATTTATTAGATGATCCATCATATGTTCTTTATTGGAGTAATGGTATCTAATTGTTTCTAACCTTCCATCCACTATGCCTATTTAGATTGTTGGGTGTTTAAAAATTTTAATGGATGCTCTAAAATTTCATTTAATGTAGTTATCCAATTTAGCTACCACTTGAGTGGTTTCAAGAAATAATTGGTGTTTAGTCTTACGGGAATGCATAACAATCCTAGAGGTATGTTAGTAGTCCAGTTGGATGTTAGATTCATGTTCTTTTATAGTTTGTTGGAAGGTTCGACTTGTTTCATCAATGTATGATTTTTCTCACAAGAAAAGTACTCTATAGACACCTTTATGGTGTCATCGATCTCAATTAGATATTTGACATACCTCACCATCCATCTAATGGTATTTTTAGGCTAGAAAGTAGTGATGATATTGTTCCTATTTAGGAGCTTGGAAATATTATCTATAAATCCATGGATATAAGGGACATAATAATTTCAATAACCAAGGATCTACTATTCTTCTACTAGGTTCTAATGTCTTAACGATGAACTAATTTAGACATTGAACACATTGACAAAAAATATTTCAATATGGATTCCGTATGAAACTACAATGATCAAATTTGAGTTAACTCTTGTTTGTTTCCTAAAACCAATCTCATCACTATATGTTAAATTAGGAAAATCCTACTCGCATTAAGAAGGAAACTAAGTTACTTTCATCAACCACATATTAAACTCTTGCATGATGCAACAAACAAATGAAAGCTTTGCTAATTATAAAATAAGGATTCAGTGGGTTAGTTCAAGTGGTTGAGAGCTGTATTCGTAAGCGGGAGGTCTTAGGGTAAAATCCCTCGTTGGCTATGTAAGGGCATCACTCAATGCCCCCACTAGGAAAGGCCCCATAATCAGGGCCAATGGTTTAACTTAGGAACCATACTCAAAATGAGGGGAAGTATCCGAGGGCTTCTCGAGACATGTTCCATCTATTTTTTTTTTATAAAAGAAGGATGTTTAATGTGTATGTATTTGGAAATTAATAATGCCACCGTTAACAAATGAAAGCTTATACTTTATTTTTTCCCTCACACCTATGTATGCTTTGGTTTATGTGCATTGAATACTTGATCATGATGTTATTATGTACAAAAAAAACTTGCAACCGATACACCTCAAAGATCTCATAGGAAAAAAAAATACAACATCACAATCAAATTATCTTAGATTTTTTTTTTTTTTGTAAATAAGATAACACCTTCTGTTTCTTTCCAAAAGATTTACAAAAAGAGCATTCAAAATGATCCCTCCCTACATAGGGAAAATAGGCTCACAGGTTGAGAAAATTAAAGTCTACCTCTAAACGATATGAAGCTAAACCATCCAGTCTAAGAGTTCTTTAATACATAACACTTGCAAGTATTCATAATAAAAAGTAAGCAAGAACATTAAAAGAGACTAGCCTATATCAGGCTTGCTATTAGTGTGAGAAGGGGACAAGTCCATGGAGTCTGCCATCTTGATTCCCAGGTGACCCATAATTTGATGCATATGGCAGGAGAGTTCATCCAACTTCAAGAGAATTTCCTCATGAGCCTCACCTCTTTCCATAAGGCGTGACCTAGAACATATTTTTGCTGCCAATAGTAGTCCATTTTTTTCAAATGAAGGGAGGTTTGTCCTCTTGAATAGCCTGGGTCAGGGACTAGGGCTTCAAATTCATTTTTCACCTCCTGGTCAATGAGACATCCTCTGGTGAGCTGAGCCTCACTTTCTGTTTCTTCGATATCCTCTTTAACAGGGTCTGGAATTGAATTTCTAAAGAAGCAGGCCAAATGTACTATGGTTCATATGGCTCTGTTAGGGGGAGTAGAGGAGATAGACAAGGGAATGCGAGTGCGCTTTTGCGGAGGCATAGTAGTGGGAGCAGAGTGGATCCAATTTAGGTATGAAGGGGTACAAAAGGTGGATGAAACAAAATAGGAGCTCAGAGGGGCTCATAGTAGGACCACGAAGCAATCTCCATAGGATTTAAATAACTCAAGGGCTCACAGGATTTAAACGACTGAAAGGAAACAAAAATAGAAACATAAAGGTAATTGAACAAAAAAACAGAGTCACATGTAGACCAGAGCTTAGCGGAGTGCCTCCCAAAAGCACCGAGAGTCGGGACTATAGCACCGTAGAGAGAAATAAGTCTGCACCAAGCCGTTTGCAAAGAAAAGAGAGCACCTCTAGAATCAAAATCAGAGTCGCAGAGAGTGGACCCTAACATCTTGGACCTGCGAACCGCTGACCGAAAAACCCACCAATAAGTAGAACCAAAATCACAGGTAGCTAAATTTCTTGATAACCAAGTCCACAGGTTTCCAGACTCCATAGGGAGACCAGAATGAGACTGTTGACCCAACCTAACACCTTCAGATAATTACCAAAATCCAAATGAAATCCATGGTGTGCAATCCATGAGATAATCCATAGCTGTTATAGTCTGATTCCACATGTGGCCATCCCATGAGCTGATGAGAATCCTCCACCACCCGCTATGAAATGAGTTGAAAATCATAATGAAACCAGCTGGAATTTTAATGATGTAAACTTTATTCTCTATACTCATTCTCCTCACCCATCCTCTCAACGTCCAGTCTCACTCGAGTTTGCGTATTGTGAGCCTCCAAAACATCCATCATGGGAGGATTTATATTATCCACCGTTGGGGGTGACGAGGTGTTAGTACAAGGAACATGCAATTCCGCCACGTGCCACTCATGCCCCTTCCCATCCACCTTGATATTCACCCAATTTGGGGGAAAATTACCTTAGATTTAAAACAAAATAACTTAAGCAATGATTTGTTGAGTAAGAGGGAAACTACTCAAAGATCGCATAGGTAAGAAAAGAATAACATAAGCAATGGTTTGTTGAGTAAGAGGGAACTACTCAAAGTTTTCCTAAGCAAGAAAATGGAACATCACAATCAAGCTATCCTATATTAAAACAAAAGAACCTAAGCAATGGTTGGTTGAGTAAGAGGGTCTGAGGAATCAGTACATCATCATGTCATATATATTCAAGGACCTTCTAATTGTTATTTCTAAAATTGATTAAGTGTAACAATGCATACAATTCTTAAGCATAAATAGAAAGTAAAACAATAGTGCACACACACATTACACATATATTTTACCCTGGAAACCCTTAATCGAGAAAACCAACTTAACTAAAGATTCACCTCTCTTTGTTTCTTTCATTGTGTTAACTTAACCATTTACAATACATTATATAGGTCTTTACCAACCTTTAAAACCACTCCAGAAGGTGGGTAGTCATGCAGAGAATATAACACATACCAAACACTAAGCTTATCCAATTTTTTTTTGATCCAAAGTTAGAAATTAGAGCCATATGGTCATAAGCATTTAATCATAATTCATATTTATAGTCAATTAACACATTTGATACAATAATGATATATTTTATTAAAAGTCCTTGGATGATCATTGCTTGCATCGATATGTTTTGCGAGTGAATATTGATAACAAACATGTACATGCAGAAAACACCATATTAAGAAAAGACATTGAAGATAAGAGTGTGAAGCAATCATAAACCATTCATTTAATAAAAGTAACTTGATGAAATACGCAAGGTTGATACCATCTCAACATAGTCACTAAAGAAGGTCGACATAATTTGAACCTCATACAAATTGCCTGGTAACCAAATCAAGCGTAATAAGGAGACACGTCAATCAAAGGAACTCAATGAAGTAGTGAGACCAAAGAGAAGCTGACAACATACTGAACTACCGACGTAAATCAAGGCCGTAGGTGAGATCATTCATTACCAACACAAGCAAGTAGTGAGTTAACACCAATTGTGAGAAACACCACAACCATTATAATCAGCATAATTAGCCTTCTCATAACATAATCATTTAGATAAACCAATCAAAGAATGTGAAACCATCCATGAGCACTAATTGCATCAAAAAATTGAATTCACACAGAATTCTAAGATGTGATTGATAGGCTTGAAACAAATTAGGGGTGGGTGGGTGGTTGGGGGTAGAGGTCAAGGTGGGGGAGATGGGCCCATGCACTAAAACCTAAGGTTTATTGAGTGCCTTAGTATTACTAAAATGAAAATAATAATATTTTTAAATAATATTATACATCTCTTAACTTTATTGTTTTGAGATAATAATTTCGTAATATTGGTAAACTTTTATATATTAAACATTTTATAATTCATCATAATTATACTCGATTCTTTTTATCAAAACATTAGTGAACTTCATATATTTAATTTATGACCTTATTTAACATTTATATCTGTTGAATTTTATAAATCTAAATTAATTTTATATGCGTTTTCTTTTAAATATCTATTAAATCTTATTTATATGCTTTTCCTTCTAAAGACTAATTTAATTTTATTTAAATATTGATCTGATTTTTTACAAAAATTTACATTATTATTTAAAAAAATAATTATGCTTTAGTCTTTCCATTTTATTTTTCTGGAATTTCAATGTCTAACTTATAAATTTTAATATTGAATCATATTATTCTTGTTTCATTTTTAAATATTTATTTTCTCTAATTTATTATTATATTTGGATTTATTGCAATTTATAAGTTGGATTATTTTGGACTTTTTTAATTCTCTTTTCAAGTTGGATTATTTTGGACTTTTTACGATTTTATTATTCTATCTTGATATTAAGAAATGGATTTTCTTAATAACACGCAATACTGAATCAAATATTTATATATTTATGGGATTTGGAATTAACCCAGCAATACTTCCCCACATTCGTGGATGGTAGAGGTGGTAAACCGCCGGCCATCCTAGCAGAAGGCCTAACCCCAGAGGACTCAAGGCTCGAACCCA
>LPNX010606010.1:445311-501194 GCA_001517045.1 Pseudotsuga menziesii
ATTTCTTTTATACACATGAGTTGAGATCCAAAAGTTCAAAACCAAAAATTGTCCAACATTGTCTCAACCCATTGAAATGGTCTTTAATGGTCCAAATGTGTGTCATGAATTCCTTAATCATTTGTAGTGTTAGTGTTAATTACCATAATTAGCCTTCCCAAATTTGAGATAATGTGTGGTACTTGTTACACACGTTTTTCTCTTTTAATAAAATGTATAGTATGCATATGTATTATTTATATTTTACTGAAAAATTATTTTATTAAAAAATAGTTTTAATCACAAATAAAAGTGTTTAAATCCAAACAAAAAAACTAGATAGGCTTGATTTAATGGGTTATAATTAGAAGGCATGTGCTACTTATTAGTCAAAATGTCATATCATAATGTTACACATAAATATTGGAACATGACATGGTATATCAAAGCCTATTCATTAATATATAATTATGTTTTATGGGGGAGAGTATAAATGTGGAACTTCTCAATGAAAAATGGTTAGTATTAGTATAATAATAAGACTTACAATAATTGGAAATATTACGTAGACAAAAATCTTAAAGAATTTCAACAAAACATACCATCAAAACTCCCATCTTTATCAATACCCTAACGAAAAAATATGACTTGCTTAACTAGTTAATGAAGTGGAATATGTTAAGAGAGTGACATTTTCTTGATTTTATAAATGATATACTTCCAAACATACACAAACAAACATATTAGGTCATTTTTACTTTATATGAAAGAAGTGTTTTATGTCATAGCAAGAATTTAAAGATGCATAGTTCCTAATCAATGAAATGGAAGATATTAAATGTAGGATGTTAAGAAAATGGTCCATAAAAGTCAATGATTATTTAAATGATTTATTTCCAAACACTCACAAACAAACATGTTGAACTTGATTCTATAAATGTTATTTTTCCAAAAACATAAACTGTAATGCACCCCTTGCACTACACGGCCTCATGAAACCCATCGATAGCCAAGAAGCAGTCTTGAAGCTCTGTACAAGCTCCAAAATTTCTTAAACCTTTCAAAAAATACAAGCTAAACAATCAAACATGAGCTATAATAGGCTCAACCACAAAAGTGTAGAATTAAAAACAACTTATGCAAGCTTAAACATACCTTAAACATAGATTAAAACTCATTAATAAACAACTAAAAACTTTAAACAACACCTTATCAAGATCTGACAACCAATATTCACTCCAACAGATAGATCCAATGGCCTACATCCACATCTGATCCTCCCCTCCTGGTCCAACCTCACCGTGTCAGTTCTCACTATTCCATGTCGATCTTGACCTTACTGACATCAACAGTTGGGAGTTGACACATCAAAACTAGCGATACAACCCTTCCTCATGACATTCGACTTCCAATGTTGGTAGTCGGGATTCAGATTACCAACGATGAAAACACATTCATCGCTCCAGACTTATGACTTTCGACATCAGTAGTTGGGAGTTGACACCGATAGATAAGACTTCAAATGGACACTCCCAACTTTTGATACCCATCATCGGTACATCGAAAGTCGTGAGTCGACATGAAATTGACAAACAGATTCAATGAACACCTTCACTTTCAATTTCCTACATCGGAACCAACTCAATCAACAAGTCACGATTGCACATCAGCACAGTTATCAATGATCATGATTACATCAATTCAACAAACAAACACATTTTTCAAATAAAATGACTAAGGAAAAAAAGGTGAATAAACCAAGGGTTCTTCCATGACTTGGAACCGAATCCTCATCCACCAAAGCACGTGTCAAACTCAAATATTGACATACAAACATAAATGTAAACAAAGGGAAATAATCAAGGCGAACACAAAACGTTACAAGCTTGCAACCAACACTGCAAAATGAGTTTACCATAGAATTATCACCCAAAAACACAGGTTCCCAACCAAACAAACCAATCTCAAACATACCAAAGGACTAAATACACAAGTTCGATATCAACCAAGGAATAACAACAAGAATTCACAATATTAAATGCAACCATCATACAAGATGAAAACATGAAACCACATCCTTTATGCAAGCATAAACAACTCAAGGAATAATGAAATTCCTTGTTATTTCAATAATATTACTTGTTCCAAAACCCATCAGACCTAAAGAATTCAACATGATCTTTTCCCTTTTTTAAACACTTAGCAGGAATGGGAAAGCAATGACACGCTTCCTCCCTCTAGTCCAAATAACAAAACTTTATACCTCAAGCAGTTCACCAATAGAGCATAACTTAAAGATATCATAACACCTCATAAACGTAGGTCAATCAACATTCTGAAATGAACAATAATTTTTACCAATTTATTATCATTATATAACATTCCAATTCCTTAGAGAAATTCATCAACCATCATTTGTAACTCATTCAATATTTTACTCAAAACATAGAACATTTAACAGGGTAAAAGCAAGCTAAAACCTGCAATGGTTTACAATCCCTCATGAAGACATAAGGTGCTTTGTCCCTTTTAAAATTTTAGTAGGACTTGTCTAACAAAATCATGCCACAACCAACTAGTCCAAGTATTAAAGATTAAACATCAAAGAAGCTCATAAACATATAATCTAATTTATGGTCAACTCAGAAAGTCTTTGAGCATTTTATTAACTTAATTATAGATAATCAATTAGAGATAATTCCTCATCCATTGATAGTGTTGTTAATAACCAAATAAGATTATTCAATCAGTAGCAAAACTGACCAACACCATGGACATGTTAATTTGTCAAGCACTTTCACAATATAACAATGCTTCACCCATTTATAGGTAATTAGCATAAATATCATGCATCATTATTTCAAGAACGTAGATGACATTTGTAACTATTTCAATAATAACAGAGAGCTCGAACACTTAACTGAATTCATAAACAGTTGGAAATTGGATTTGTGGATTCCATGCTCCACCCAACCATAGGTCTCTACCCAACCTATATTATTTCATCTCTTAAAGACTACCCTCAAGTTGGGACTTGTAAATTCACCAAGAGAATCTCTCCTTTACACAAATCTCTTCCCAACCTAGGAAATGACATTTGGACCCCCCCAAACATAGGGAACTAATACCCAAATCTATTACCAACCCAGGAAATAACATTCAAACACATTCCCAAACACATGGAACTAATACCCGAATCTATTTCCAACCTAGGAAATAACATTCGAAAACATTCCCAAGCACATGGAACTAATACAAGTCTATAGGAATCCAGGAAGCTGGCTATGGACAAATTCATGCCATACCACACAATCCCCACTCTCATATCCTTCTGATGGTGCCACAATGAAACTGATCACCGCTTAGTCAACACCTAGGAACTCTACTAGAGCGGTTCAAGCATAATTCGTCATTCAATTGGACACAATTCGACAATTAAGCACATAATTATTTGAAATATTTTAGGGATACAAATATGGCCACGCATACCAGGGTTTCATGGATGCATCAGGGTATTTTGTTTCAACTAAACTCATCCAACTTAGGAATCGACCTCAACCACCCTCTCCATGCTTCCCTACATCCACTATGTTCTGCTCAACCCATTATTTCCTCCATGCATTCTTCCCCAGGATTTCCCATGCATAGAACTACACTCTACACACTACCTTCTTCCATCTCTTCCCATGAGAGATGGAAATGAAAACCCATGTAGCACCCTTTTCTTGACATCCCCATTCATCACCTTACCCTAGGACATAACTACTGTCAAATTCATTGCATGGATCTTCCCCAAGAGAAATGTGTCAAAGACAGAAAGCGTCCCCCACCTAATCCTCCACTAAGCACACTTGGTCAAATAAAACATGATTAGGGTCAAAAAAAGGTTTAGCAAAGGTTTAGGATTAACAAAAGTGAAAAAGAGTCTTCATAAGGTTTGTAAGGTTGACAGGGTTATGACATAGCCCCCTTCTAGGCTATACAACCCCCCTCATTTTCCCTTGGTGAATTTACCAGTCCCCTTTCTCTTCAGCGTGATGCCACCACCAAGGCCAATTTATAATTTTATATAAAAGAAGTTAAATATTTCAATTTGTTGTTCCGTTTGAGAAATACAAATCAATATTTACATGATACAATAAGGGGTTTCAACTAGGGACATTACACAAACAAACACGTTGAATCATTATTAATTTACATAAATTAGTATTTTTATATTATAAACAATTTAAACAAGATTTTCTAAGTTATATACTTCATAACACACAACAAACATGTTGAAAATTCCTACTTTACATTAAAGGAGGGATTTTATGTAGTAGAAACAATTCCAAGAAACATAATTTTTAGGTGTATTCGACCTTTTTTATTGGGGTTGATGTGTTATCATACATAAATCTTCTCAACCAATTTGTATTAATAGTAAGTATTGTTAATTTTCTTTTATCTTAGTAGCAGAATTACTCTAGTACTTGAAACAATGAATAATCAAAAGCATAAAAATTCATAGATGACATGGAATTTATCGTGGGAAACCCTATATAACTTGAGGGAGAAAACCCCAACAAGATATTCCTTAATATATTGATAGAAAGCAGAGAATGTATTTACAATGAGCATATTACGTCAAGCACCCTTGGTGCAATATCAAATAGAAATACCAAGCACCCCTAGTGCAATATCATAGCAAGAGAAAATATAGATTAAGAGAAGAACCCAACAATATATACAACACTAAAGCAATTCATTTTTTTTTGTCACATGCACAAAATAGTGAATGCATTCAAGAGAGAATCTGCTCTTCACATTGATCTCATCAAATCCTGCAGAACGACTGCACAATATTTCTCATTCTTGGCTTATATCTTTGTTTTCTAACTTCAGGATGACCTCGCCCTTCATCTGGATTCTAGACCACTTAGTTAGGTTGCTAACTCAAGTGTCATCATACAAATACTTAGTTAATTAGATCTTCTTTTTTAACACTCAATTAACTCTTTTAGCTGAAGTTTTTCTTATCAAATCCACTGACGTGAACAATTCAAATTCTCTCTTATTTAACTGAAGTCTTTATTGTTAACATCACTAAAGTGAACAATTCGAGTTCTCTCTTATCTTATCACGTCTCATATTTATCTCTTGTCTTATTTTCATGGTGGTCTCGTGCCAACTTTAATTTATTTATCATATCAAATATACCGAGGGGATTTTTCCAATGATGTGATAATCTCATTCTACTGTCATTCCAAGTGGTCATGTACTAAAGTAATTCACTTTAGAGGTGGTCAATCTCTAGTGGAGACTTAATAGCTTATCCATTTCTAAGACCATGGTTAGTAGTACATCACACACCATTCATGCCTCGACTTGCAAAGAATTACCTAAAAATATGAGGATCTGTGTTGATACATAAGACCTTAGTCTTGACAAACAAGACTGCACATCACCATTACTTTGACAAACAAAGCAATTTCCTTAACACACGAGGCTTAACCTTTACACATAAGTCTTTTTCATTCTTGATTCCAACTCAAGAATATACTCCAAGTTTCTTGAGTCCAACTCAGCCTCCCTATGGCACTACCTTGACACACGAGGCTCAATCTTGACACACAAGATTGACTTGGAGAATGACTCATGAAGCTGTAAATTTAACATTCCCTCTCAGCGAGGGAGGAATTTTGCTCCAAGACAAGCTTGTCTCATAAGTACATATACTTCATCAAGGACATATGCTTAATCAACATATCAGCTATTTGCTCATGAGTAGTAATGTACTGAAGTCTTACAACACCTCTATGGACCATGTCTTTGATGCAGTGGTATTTCATCTCAATGTGTTTCAATTTTTCATGAAACATAGGGTTTTCTGAGAGCTTAATGTAGCTCTGATTGACAGAGAGAATGGAAATAGTCTCAAGCTTCTCACTAAATAACCCAACCAATAGCTTCCTAAGCCACACAACTTCTCAGCATGAATTACTGGATACAATAGGTGATGCTTTTGTAGTACTCTAGGATATGGAGCCCTGTTTCTTGTTGGACCAAGAGATCACAACTGATCCCAAGCTAAAACAATATTTGGATGTACTCATCTGATCCATAATACTACCACCCCACTCAGAGTCATCATAACCAAGTAACATCACTCCACCATTGGAAGCATATATGAGTCCATAAGAAATAGTACCCCAAAGTTATCTAAGCACATCCTTGGTAGCAACCCAATGTCTATGTCTTGGATCAGACATGAAACAACTCAAGATACTCATAGCATAACATATGTCTAGTCTAGTATGTATCAAATACATGAAAGAACCAATGAGGTGTCTATACATGGTAGGATTGAATAGATCTGATCTAGAATCTGAATCATGTAGTTTCTTTAGATTAGAAACCATTGGTGTAGACATGAACTGACAGTTCATCATACCAAATCTATGCAACATATCAACTGTGTACTTTCCTTGTGAAATAAATACCTCACCTTTCATTTGCCAAAATTATAGACCAAGAAAATAGTGCATAAGACCCAAGTCATTCATTTCGAACTTAGAAGTGCGCTCCTTCTTGCACCAAGCTATCTTATGTTCCTCTCCAATAAGGAACATGCCATAAACATAGAGAACCAAGATCAATGTCTATTTCTCCACAACCTTGAAGTACATGTTGGGGTTAGATTCTCTTTTGGACAATCCTAAGCTCTGAATACAACTATCAATCCTCGAATACCAATCCCTTTGGGTCTGTTGCTGCTGCTACTGATGATGAAGATGGTGATCACGATGTTGAAGTCATTTGAAACGATGAAGAAGAAGAAGAAGAAGAAGAAGAAGAATATGATGATGATGATGATGTTGATGATGATGATGATGTCGATGATGATGAATATGATGATGATGATGATGATGATGGTGATGATGATGATGTTGATGATGATGACGACGACGATGATGATGTTGATGATGATGTTTGAGTTTGGAAACCCTCCAACATCGTCAATGCATGTGTCTAGTGTAACCATGCCAAATTTCACACCAAGCCAACAAATATATAAAAAATTTCATCGTTGACCCCACATAGCACATTAGTTAATCTATAGGTATGGTTTTTGTTGCTCAAATGGTTAGTGGCAGTCATGTTTGATAATGAATTTGATGATGATGATGATGATGATTCCAACGACGATGACCTTGATGAAGATGGTGATCACCATGTTGATGTCATATGAAATGATGATGAAGATGATGATGATGATGACGATGATGATGTTGATGATGATGATGATGATGTTGATGTTTGAGTATCGAAACCCTCCCACACTGTCAATGCATGTGTCTAGTCTCATTAGAGGAAATTTCAACCTTAAAATGGGCCTTCCAAAAATAATACAAATTCCATGTCATCATGTATTAGCCAATCAAAATGCTTTAAAATTCAAAAAGGGAGCACCTCTTAAACAAATTTTTAATATAAATTTGGGGATAGTATCATTAAAAAACTACTTTTTTTGTTCGTATTTTCGACATATCTCCCTATGTTTTTACTCAAATTTCGATTGGGAGAGCTCGTTGGATGCTGTATTTAATTCCGCATCCAATGAGTACCCACTTGGCATACTTTTGATAGGCTCCTCTACCCCAAAAACAAGAAATGCCTAAAAAAACGTGATGATGATGTCACCATCACATTTTTTTAGGTATTTCTTGTTTTTGGGCTAGAGGGGCCCGTCAAAAGTATGTCGAGTGGGTACTCGTTGGATGCAGAATTAAATTCCGCATCTAATGAGCTCTCCCAATCGACATTTGAGTAAAAACATAGGGTTATATGTCGAAAATATGAACAAAAAAGTAGTTTTTTCTTTTCTTCCTCCAAAATTAATAGATATTATTTTATTATTTTAAGTATAATTTTATTAATTTTCCTTAGGAGGCCCATTTTGAGTTGAAATTTCCTCTAATGAACCATGCCAAATTTCACACCAAGCCGACACATATACAAATTTTCATCGTTGGCCCCACGTAGCACATTAATTAATCTATAGGTATGGTTTTTGTAGCTCTAATTGTCAGTGATAGTCATGTTTGATGATGATGATGATAATGAAGTTGATGATGACGACGATGATGATGATGATGACGACGATGATGATGACGATGATGACGATGACGACGATGATGATTATGATGATGATGATGAAGATGGTGATCACAATGTTGATGACGATGACGACGATGACGACGACGACGATGACGGCGATAATGATGTTGATATCATATGAAATGATGATAATTATGACGATGATGATGATGATGATGTTGATGATGATGATGTTGATGATGATGATGATGATGATGACGATGATGATGAAGATGATGATGATGATGATGATGACAACGACGGTGATTATGTTGATGATGATGATGCCGATGATGATGATGATGATGATGATGATGATGGATTTTTGAGTGTGGAAACCCTCCCACACTGTCAATGCATGTGTATAGTATAACCATGCCAAATTTCACACCAAGTCGACACATATATAAAAATTTTCATCCTTGGCCCCACATAGAAAATTAATTAATCTATAGCTATGGTTTTTGTGGCTTGAATTGTTAGTGACATACATGTTTGACGATGAAGTTCATGATTATGATGATGATGATGACGACGACGATGATGTTTTAGTCTAAAAACCCTCCCACACCGTCAATGCATGTGTCTAGTCTAACCATGCCAAATTTCACAGCAAGCCGATACATATATACAAATTTTCATCATTGGTCCTACGTAGCATGATGAATATGACGATGATTATGAAGTTGACGATGATTATGATGATGTTATTTATGGAAACGATAATGATGATGATGATGACGACGACGATGAAGACGATGGACTTAAGTATTGAAAAAGAACATGCCAAAGAATACTGCAAAGACATTGAACATCAAATTAAAATTGATAAGATTTAACTTACCAATAGGTGGAAGCACATTTTTCACAAAAATAAATATTTATTTCTCTGCACCTACATTTATTCTCTTACGTATCATATGTACAAACTGTCCCACTGTAAAATCCGCTGGAATCATATATCTGCAAATCCAAAATGATGATCTATTCAACTACAATAAAAATGAATTATAGATTTGTATCTTCAATTTGATGAAATTAATTTCTTTTGCAAATCAAATTATATAATAATAGTCAAATATTTAAAAATTCAACATATCAAAAAGTAAATTATTTACAATATAACAAGACTTGGATCTTACAGGTATGAGATTTGGATACTTGTCACGGATTATTTTAGCCTCGTATTTTCTCCTATCTATAATATGATCTCATTAATGTTAGTTACTCTTTTTAAAACAAATAAGATAAAATAATATTTCTAATTAAATTATTGAATTTTAGTACCAATAAAATTCAATATTTATATCGCAAGATTCAATCAAAATATATAGAGTAGAGAAATTACTGCATACCTCATACACTTAAATAGACTTCATCATATTATTCATCCAAGTCATCATCTGTATCATCAGATCCAGAGTCAACATTGTAATGATTGGCCATATAATTATCATCATCTAAGTCAGTTACGATCATCATGTCATCGTCTATATCATCTTCATGGGAATTGTCTGCTACATCATTTGATTCAACTAATTCTTTGACATATTCTTCTGGATCATCATGATCATCTAACTCATGTTGATCATGATCTTCATCATCATCTTCTTCTTCCAGAACCTCTTCATTACCTTCCTCTAGGTTATACTTAACCAAAATTCCCCTTGGATTGCGTCTCATAACAAATGACCCACCCGCTTTACCTGGAGCCTCAGAGTAAAATACATGTTCACATTGGCTTGGAATAACATAGGGCTTCGTTCCTGGCTCAAACAACCTTGTATTTACCATGGTAAATCCATTATAATGTTCAATAATAGTTTTATCGGGATCACGTGGATTCAATCGTAACCTATACCATTTGACAATGAACATAACTAACTTGAAGGATTTAAAGTTACACTGAATAATATCTTCTAGATACCCATAATATCAATTTTCTGAGAGTTCTGGATGTATGCCACTTCTAGATGAAACATTGGTCACCTCAAAGACTGTAGATATCCCACAATCTAATGTTCTCTTTGTTTCATCCAACTTCTTTATGTGATATCTACAACCATTGCACACCATAGCCTTATAGTGTTTTACCTACATCAACCCATATATGAAAATATTACATAATGATTCAATATTTATGATTAAGTGCATGTTTATGAAACCATAAAGGGAAAAAAACAATGTGTACATCAATATGTAATTTGCAAAAAAAATGAATTAGAGTGGTTGATTAATATGCTTGCCTACTTATCTTTTAAACCATATGCTAAATCGATTTCCCTTTGTGTAAGATTGTTATATCCATTGCGATGTGTTGCTTTAACCAATGAAGCCACACCTTCCCAAGATATTCCATGATCTGGTTGTTCACGTCGTTCAATCCATACCTTTATCTAGTTAAGATTGTTTGCAATGTATAAATGAATTGCAACCCACTCTCGACCAACTGCTTGATGAAAATTAAAATTAAAATTCAAGACAGATGTAAATTATCTTAACCAAGTATATGCTCTTAACTGATACAATAGATTGAATATGGAAATAGAATATGTATGATATATATACATAAAAGTAAAATGTCAAATGTATTATATTAAATAACATCCACTATCTAATAATTACCTTTCACCTTCCTTGATCTACCTTTCCCCTTCAAGTACTCCCATTCAATTTTTTTATTGGAGTTCAGATCACAAATGCGACGTAAATTGAGCTTTGACGCTAAATTAGGAAGATATTCACTAACATACAACATGTTTTGGTATGCCATATATCCCTCCATCATAGAACCATAAAAAAGTGCTCATTTTCTAACCAAACCCTTCATAAATTTCAAGTGCCTTTTAACCATCCACATGGAGCTTGAGTGCACAGGTCCAGACCATTCAATCTCCTCAACTTGGTGTATGAGGTAGTGTTGCTGTGCATTGAAAAATGATGAAGGTAGATGCTTCTGCATTTCACACATGAGACGAGGAATTTATCGCCTCCAATACTTTATATCTCCTTTATGGATCTCTTTAGACGAAAACCATCTACAAGTGATGCAAACCAATAACGACATCTAACAAAAAAAACATTAAATTACATAACATGAATTAGTGCACAAAAAACAAATATAAATTATATGATGAATTAAAGAAACATTAAGCACATGCAAATAATCGCTAGTTACCTCATGTATTTCCCAAGATCATATATAACTTGTTTGACATTGTTGTCAAAGTTGTCCGGGAGAGAGAGAGGTATAACATACTGTAACAATATACAAACCACATCATTTTTTAAACAAAGAGTAGACAAACAAAACAACAACAATATGCAATGGAATTAAAAATAATAATTATATGGATATAACCATAATAATTACCTTCATGAAGACATGCCAATCATGCGTTTTCACCACTGCAAAATTATCTTTCTTTGTTATGATATTCTTCATGTTCGCACAAAATCTAGTGGGAAATTTAATTTTCCACATGACTTCTTTTACAACATTAATTTGCTTCCCCGTTAACATCTGAGGATTTGAGTTTATATTAATTTGGTCTCTATTGCTATGAAATTGAATGAGGTATTTCATTGCATGGTTTCCTTCTTATGTCTTTGCAAAATTTCACAATTTTTTCTTTGTCACTCCTTAGCTCCAATAGTCTCCATAATGTTTCAGTCACATTCTTTCTGATATGCATTGTATTAAACAGATGAGCAAATTGTAGGTGCTCATAGTAGGGAAACCTGCTGAATTGTTTAGGATAACTTTTCATTCCTCATGGAAGCCCATGAATGCCTTCATGATCACGACGGACATCATGAATCGTAGTCCATAAATAAATTATAGAAATCAATTATGGCCACTACAGTGAAAAACACACAAGAAAAAAATACATAACAATTCATATACGCCAATGATCCATACGTAATAGCTTGATGATTTCTATTAAATTGCAACTTCCAAAGGTGACGTGTCATTCCCTGTGGTTTTAATGCAGTCTCTTGATTCCCATTGAGAATAATTTTTTGGTTGTTCTATACATGTGATTCTTAGAGAGGAAGTTCCTATACTAATAAAAACCTCCTTTCTTAATATTTTTGAGTGCTGAGATTTGATCTTAGGAACAAAAAATGGACATGCAAATTTTTCCTTTGTTTAAAGACCTACATATAGATATGGAATATGTATGTCAATTATAATTATATGTAAACTATATTAACTAGTTCATAAAATTAAATGCAATTACAGTGGAACTTAAAAATACAAACCAAAAAAAATGGGTTAACCCTAGGGAATTTTGTATTATCCATACAAGCATTGCATGGAATTGAAATTGCCTTTGTCATATTGGTATAGATACATCATACATACTAATTCCATTCCATAAATTCAGTAGCTCGTTTATAAAAGGTTATATATATACATTCATATCTTTAACTTGTAACTTACCTGATTGATTTGAAGTACATATAGCATATATAATTATGATAACCATTAAGATATATAAACCATGCACAAGAGTAAAATAATATATATATATATATATATATATATATATATATATATATATGACATTAGGAAACAAAATATGACAAATGAGATGCCACAACTACATTAAAAATAAAATAGTTGTAGACACAATATACCTAGAATAATCATTGACAACATTATGTCCTCCCTTTTTATTGACAACCATGGAGGAATGTTATTGTCTATAACAAAAATAGGACACACCGTGTAAATGGATCTCATCTCTGAAAATGGATTAACACCATTTGCTACCAAAGAAATCCTAAGATTACAGGGTTCTTCTTTAAAGTGAGGCTAGTTTTCCTCCATATCTCTAAATGCAGAACAATCTGCAGGAATTCAAATAACAACATCTTGAGTTCTATTCCTTGCATGGTAATCCATAAATTGCATTATGTTTTTGCACCTGAACACTCGTTGCAAACATGGAATGATGGGAATATAACGAAGAACCTTGTTAGGCACCTTTTTTGTTACTTGATCTGTTCGATATCTACTTAATATATGACATTTCAGACATTCTATTGCAAATTCATGTTGATTATAATATATAACATGGTCATTAAGGCATGCATAAATTACTTCATAATGCATTCCAATCTCTTTCATGATGGAAGATAAATATAGATATGTGCGAGGTAAAATATTTGATGGTGGTGACAAAAATTTAGCTATCAAGCTACATCAAATAAAAATAAAAATAGAGGTAATATATTATATAAATAATATTAACAAAATACATTTCATCCGTATTAATTTGAATTATGAATTAAAAATACAATTATTAGAGGAACACATATAACCTTTATCACGATCATATATATGTGATGGATTATTTTACATACCTTAACATCTGTGTGATTGATATGTTTGAAAGACCATTCATAACCTTCAAGTTCATTACCAACAATATAACATAGAGAATATTTGTTTTGGAGCCTTCATAAAGGGGTTTGTATGCCTTCTCAAGAAGAGGTATATCGTGAACATCATCAAAGTTATCAATATTTTCATGATCATGATCATGATCATGATCATCATCCATTCTAAAATTAAATGAACCATGGATCAATGTATTTGTACCACCATCTTCAACTACATTATTAGTATGATCATCTTCTTCAATAGGATCCTTAACTTGTTATCCATTAAGCATAGATCCACGTTCCTCCGGTACTTGTTCTGAAATAACTTCCTCTGGACGATATTTCGTAGGATGTATTTCCTTTATAATTACATGAATACATCAATAGATATAAGTTAATATAAGAAATATGAAAATAATACATACATTTACCGAAGCAAAAAATATAAAAACCTTTATAATGATAAACTTACAAATGGACGATATTCATTCCCCCCCTCAATGTGTCCATGTTCCCTACAATTTTTGTGGCTATTGTGATCAATATTATTCTCCTCTTAAAGCCCTTGCATTGACTACATGGACAATAACATTTCCCATCACCCCTTCTTTTCGCTGCATCCCACAGCCTAGCAAGCAATTGTTGATTTTGTTCATTTGGATCAGGAATACTGCTATTTGACATTTTTTCACAAAAATATTGAATGAAGACTATCCACAATCTTAAAAAATGAAGGTCCACACATCACTATTTCCACAGATGGTGGTTTGTCGAAGAATAAAATAATTATTGCAAACCATTTGTATGATGTCTGCAAATAGTCTGTTGAGAAATAAACTAATTCTGCAAACCGTTTGTTGAAGAATAAAACAATTCCTCAAACTGTGCATGGAGGAATACAATAATTCCTCAAACCGTCCATTGCTTCTATAGGAAACATGTCGAAATGTTTCTGTAATTTATATATTTTAAAATTCAATCGTTGTCGAATATCCAACGATATTAACCTAGTTAATGTTGCAAAAAATAATCCAAATTTGTTGGATTTTCGACGATATTAACCTAATCGTCATTGCAAAAAAGTAAGTCAAATTCGTTGGAAATCAGACCAATAAGTGTCGCAAATCTGATGACTGTATTGTCAAATCACCAACAAAACTGGTGTCGGAAATATTACGACACTTGTGTCAAAAATTCAACACCAAATTCTATCATTAAAATTAAAATTAAGCAGAAATCGTAATTTCAAATTCAAATCCGACAAAACAGTACTTTTTGTCGGATGTCATCGTATTTTGTTGTCGAGTTTTGGTTTAAAATCTTGTTGTGTCCTCCCTTTATGACTGAAATATCAAATTTGTGCACCTCACATCCGGTAAACTTACAACATCATCATAGCCTCAGCCACAACCCCAGTCGCAGACCGATCCCAACCCAGTCTTTCTCTAGGGAATTATTGGGGTTCATTTCCCATACATACCATCTCGTTTCTCTTTCCACCTTCATGAATAATGAGTAAACCAGTCATGGCTACTCTTAAACTTACGGGATTAAATTTGGGCGTCCTAGTGTGGTACCTCAATCCACCCAACCCCACCCAAACACCACAAATCATGTTGACACTAGTCCAAACTATTGAGACAGTGTAACATCCACCTCCAAATACACAACTAGTGGCTCCTTCATCCTCTTCTGCATCCTCTCCTCCTATGAAGGATGGGGGAAAGACACCAAAATACCCTACATAACCATTCCCACATCCTACTTGTTCCTTATGCAATGTCCTCAGCCATAGTACTCAAAATTGTCCTGATCTGTCATTTCTTCGCACCCACATGCGCATAATAGTAGAGGGTGACGACACTCTGGTTGTTAATGTACCGAATATCCCTACGGTTAAGAACAAATCATTATGTACAAATCACTCATGTGTATTTTGTGTCCTCTATGGTCATTAACCCCATCATTTCCCAAACCTTCCCGAGTACCAGTCCCTTCTCACTAATTTTGCAAGTATTTCCTTGAGTCAGAAATCATTGTCCTTGAAGAAATACACCCTCCCACTTCTTCATTGGATACCACCAACACCTTCTTTATGATCTCAGCTTCCAGTTTTCTTTCCCCCTCATCAACCAAAGAATATCCCATTAATCAATCTAGGCAACACTTTCATAATGGCAAAGAGATCCTTGAATATAGCACAACTCATGAGTATCCTTGGGATGACCTACACCACTGCTCATTTTACATCCTCAATGAAACTTCCTCATCGTCGGATCAATTCTATGTCGAATAGAAAGATTTTATTCATGGAAGTGTATATTGGTCCAAAAACCCAATCCTCGTCTATGGTGTGGAGTCGGTTCTATTCCTAAGATGACCAACCTGAATACCCTTTATCATAGTTTTTCCTTCTTGTTTTGAATCATTTTTACCACGAGTTTCACCATTTTTTTCCTTGGTTGTTCTATATGTATCATACCTCACCCTTCTATGTTGGTTTCATTGATTGTGCAAGTATATCTTCTCCTAATCTCGCCTTGACTGCATGGGTCATTTATTCCCTATCACATGAGTTTATCCATATCAATGAAATGTGTGTCGAAATTTCTACGAACAACTAGGATGAGTATGATGCGCTTTCGATGGTCTCTTGACCACCGCCCTTTACTTGGGTATTCGTCACCTTGATTCCTTCTTAGACTCTCAAAAACTTGCCATCCAGTTGAATAATTACTACTGGGTACACGATTCCTGCCTCTTTAGAAAGCTCCTATGCACTAGACAATTGGTTATAAATTTTGAATCCATTTCATTCACGTATGTTCCTAGAAGTCTCAATAGTGTAGCAGATCAAATGGCTAATGACGTTCTATATTGGTACATCAATCACCACATATAGGAAACAAAATTCATCATGCATCATTATATAGTCATGCATACATATGTCATATATATCGTATAGGCATATTCATCATGATAACAAGAGACATATATAA
Organism: Pseudotsuga menziesii; assembly: GCA_001517045.1. Lineage (NCBI taxonomy): Eukaryota > Viridiplantae > Streptophyta > Pinopsida > Pinales > Pinaceae > Pseudotsuga > Pseudotsuga menziesii. The sequence continues at coordinate 461,823 of LPNX010606010.1, forward strand.
CACATAAACATGCCAAAAATGTGCACCCATGTTCATCCATATCATAATATCATAATCAGTTTGGTATCTCCAAACAAATACAAAAAATAGAAGCCCCACAGGATTTATCATTCGATAATACATATAATACAAAAATTCCCCATGCTCAAATGCATTAGGGGGGCATCACCACATGCTTCTAGTATGAGTCTGAGTCCTCTGACTCTGTCTCCTCCTCAGTATCCTCCTCATCTGAGGTCTCCTCCTCCATTGGAACATCTCCCTGTGTCACCACTTTGACATACTCAATAGGAACTATGGACCTCCTCATTAGAGCAATCCACTTTGGAAGAGCTCGGTAACACACAATGATCAAGTCGTCGTCCAGATACTACCACCCAGCTTCATTGAATCCCTCTAGTAGACTCTCCACATCCAACCAAAGTGAGTGTAAAGTAGCACTCTGTTGGCTCCTCTTCCCATGAGCAGGTGGATCTAACCCCTCCACTCTTACCCCGTGTCACTGGTATCCCACTAGAGGATGTTTCCCATATCTGCAAATGCACACAGTATGCCGTCAATATCAATCACATGTATACTCTATCTACAAACTATGCTAGTAAACAAAAATATATGACTAAAACCACAAAGAGTCATGTATACATATCATTTGGTCCCTAGAACTGTCTAGGAGGTCGAGGCATCTATGGATCATTAGAGGAAATTTGAGGTCTAAAATGGGCCTCCTAAGGAAAATAATAAAATAATAGTTATTAATTTTGGAGGAAGAATGAAAAAAACTACTTTTCGTGTTCGTATTTTCGACATATCTCCCTGTGTTTTTTCTCAAATTATGAGCGGGAGAGCTCGTTGGATGCGGAATTAAATTCTGCATCCAACGAGCTCTCCTACTCAGAATTTGAGTAAAAACACAGGGAGATATGTCGAAAATACAAACAAAAAAGTAGTTTTCTTTTATGACAAATATGTCAAGTCAACCATTATGGTTGACTCATTTTACTGAAATTCTATTGGTTCTTGAATTTCAACTCACAAAATTTATTGTTGGCACGTTTTCTTATAAGGCCCATTTTAGACCCCAAATTTCCTCTAATGCTACTCAGTAGTCCATGCCTGCATATGGATAATTCTCAATGAGGATAGGAAGCTTCCACCATTGTGAAAATAACGCCTGGGTGAAGAAAAACCTATTATATCGACTCCCTTCGGGATCATCATCTCACACCACTACCTCATATGAGGCTCATGTGGTCCTCCATTGTGCACCGCCAGATGCGATCGCAGTGTCGGTAACCACTCAAAGAAGAATGAGCACACAAAGGGTGGGAAGAAAAAATCCCCATCCTTCAGGTTAGCTTGGTTCATCCCACGCTAAACTGATGTCAGGTAAATCTGAGCCCACCCATAGTAGGTGCCCCTCAACACACTCTCGACCATTAGGGTAGGTATCTCACCTCTAGCTCATGACCACTTGAGATAACCATAGAGGCTACATCAACCCTATTAATATTATTATTATTACTATCGGTATTGTTCTTATTTGTATACTTATTTTCTATTAGTATATCTATTATTATTATCATTGTTATTATGATTACTGTAATTATTAATATTGTTGTATTTATTAGATGATCCATCATATATTCTTTATTGGAGTAATGGTATCTAATTGTTTCTAACCTTCCATCCACTATGCCTATTTAGATTGTTGGGTGTTTAAAAATTTTAATGGATGCTCTAAAATTTCATGTAAAGTAGTTATCCAATTTAGCTACCACTTGAGTGGTTTTAAGATATAATTGGTGTTTAGTCTTATGGGAATGCATAACAAGCCTAGAGGTATGTTAGTAGTCCAGTTGGATGTTAGATTCATGTTCTTTTATAGTTTGTTGGAAGGTTCGACTTGTTTCATCAATGTATGATTTTTCTCACAAGAAAAGTACCCTATAGACACCTTTATGGTGTCATCGATCTCAATTAGATATTTGACATACCTCACCATCCATCTAATGGTATTTTTAGGCTAGAAAGCAGTGATGACATTGTTCCTATTTAGGAGCTTGGAAATATTATCTATAAATCCATGGATATAAGGGATATAATAATTTCAATAACCAAGGATCTACTATTCTTCTACTAGGTTCTAATGTCTTAACGATGAACTACTTTAGACATTGAACACATTGACAAAAAACTTTCAATATGGATTCCGTATGAAACTACAATGATCAAATTTGAGCTAACTCTTGTTTGTTTCCTAAAACCAATCTCATCACTATATGTTAAATTAAGAAAATCCTACTCGCATTAATAAGGAAACTAAGTTGCTTTCATCAACCACATATGAAACTCTTGCATGATGCAACAAACAAATGAAAGGTTTGTTAATTATAAAATAAGGATTCAGTGTGTTAGCTTAAGTGGTTGAGAGCTCTATTCATAAGCAGGAGGTCTCAGGGTAAAATCCCTCAGTGGCTATGTAAGGGCATCACTCAATGCCCCCACTAGGAAAGGCCCCATAATCAAGGCCAACGGTTTAACTTAGGAACCATACTCAAAATGAGGGGAAGTACCCGAGGGCTTCTCGAGACATGTTCCATCTATTTTTTTATTTTTTTTATATAAAAGAAGGATGTTTAATGTGTATGTATTTGGAAATTAATAATGCCACCATTAACAAATGAAATCTTATACTTTATTTTTTCCCTCACACCTATCTATGCTTTGGTTTATGTGCATTGAATACTTGATCATGATGTTATTATTTACAAAAAAAACTTGCAACTGATACACCTCAAAGATCTCATAGGAAAGAAAAATACAACATCACAATCAAATTATCTTAGATTTTTTTTTTGTAAATAAGATAACACCTTCTGTTTCCTTCCAAAAGATTTACAAAAAGAGCATTCAAAATGATCCCTCCCTACATAGGGAAATTAGGCTCAAAGGTTCAGAAAATTAAAGTCTGCCTCTAAATGATACGAGGCTAAACCATCTAGTCTGAGAGTTCTTTAATACATAACACTTGCAAGTATTCATAATAATAAGTAAGCAAGAACATGAAAAGAGACTAGCCTATATCAGGCTTGCTATTAGTGTGAGTAGGGGATGAGTCCATGGAGTCTACCATCTTGATTCCCAAGGACCCATAATTTGATGCATATGGCAGCAGAGTTCATCCAATTTCAAGAGAATTTCCTCATGAGCCTCACCTCTTTCCATAAGGCGTGACCTAGAACATATTTTTGTTGCCAATAGTAGTCCATTTTTTTCAAATGAAGGGAGGTTCGTCCTCTTGAATAGCCTAGGTTAGGGACTAGGGATTCAAATTCATTTTTCACCTCCTGGTCAATGAGACATCCTCTGGTGAGCTGAGCCTCACTTTTTGTTTCTTTGATATCCTCTTTAACAGGGTCTGGAATTGAATTTCTAAAGAAACAGGCCAAATGTACTATGGTTCATATGGCTATGTTAGGGGGAGTAGAGGAGATAGACGAGGGAATGCGAGTGCGCTTTTGCGGAGGCATAGTAGTGGGAGTAGAGTGGATCCAGTTTAGGTATGAAGGGGTACAAAAGGTGGATGAAACGAAATAGGAGCTCAGAGGGGCTCATAGTCGGACCATGAAGCAATCTTCACAGGATTTAAATGACTCAAGGGCTCACAGGATTTAAACGACTAAAAGGAAACAAAAATAGAAACATAAAGGTAACTGAACAAAAAAAAAAGTCACATGTAGACCAGAGCTTAGCGGAGTGCCTCCCAGAAGCACCGGGAGTCGGGTCTATAGCACCTTAGAGAGAAATAAGTCTCCACCAAACCATTTGCAAAGAAAAGAGAGCGCCTCCAGAATAAAAATCAGAGTCATAGAGAGTGGACCCTAACATCTTGGACCTGTGAACCGCTGACCAAAAAACCCACCAATAAGTAGAACCAAAATCACAGGTAGCTAAATTTCTTGATGACCAAGTCCACAGGTTTATAGACTCCATAGGGAGACCAGAATGAGACTGTCCACCCAACCTAACACCTTCAGATAATTACCAAAATCCAAATGAAATCCATGTTGTGCAATCCATGAGATAATCCATAGCTGTTATAGTTTGATTCCACATGCGACCATCCCACGAGCTGATGAGAATCCTCCACCACCCGCTATGAAATGAGTTGAAAATCATAATGAAACTGGCTGGAATTTTAATGATGTAAACTTTATTCTCTATACGCATTCTCCTCACCCATCCTCTCAACATCCGGTCTCACTCGAGTTTGCGTACTGCAAGACTCCAAAACATCCATTGTGGGAGGAGTAATATTAACCACTGTCGGGGGTGATGAGGTGTTAGTACAATGGACATGCAATTCCGCCACATGCCACTCATGCCCCTTCCCATCCACCTTGATATTCACCCGATTTGGGGGAAAATTATCTTAGATTTAAAACAAAATAACTTAAGCAATGATTTCTTGAGTAAGAGGGAAACTACTCAAAGATCGCATAGGTAAGAAAAGAATAACATAAGCAATGGTTTGTTGAGTAAGAGGGAACTACTCAAAGGTTTCCTAAGCAAGAAAATGGAACATCACAATCAAGCTATCCTATATTAAAACAAAAGAACCTAAGCAATGGTTGGTTGAGTAAGAGGTTTTGAGGACTCAGTACATCATCATGTCATATATATTCAAGGACCTTCTAATTATTATTTCTAAAATTGATTAAGTGTAACAATGCATACAATTCTTAAGCATAAATAGAAAGTAAAACAATAGTGCACACACACATTACACATATATTTTACCCTAGAAACCCTTAATCGAGAAAACCAACTTAACTAAAGATTCACCTCTCTTTTTTTCTTTCATTGTGTTAACTTAACCATTTACAATACATTATATAGGTCTTTACCAACCTTTAAAACCACTCCAGAAGGTGAATAGTCATGCAAAGAATATAACACATACCAAACACTAAGCTTGTCCAATTTTTTTATATCCAACGTTAGAAATTAGAGCCATATGGTCATAAGCATTTAATCATAATTCATATTTATTCTCAATTAACACATTTGATAGAATAATGATATATTTTATTAAAAGTCCTTGGATGATCATTGCTTGCATCGATATGTTTTGCGAGTGAATATTGATAACAAACATGTACATGTAGAAAACACCATATTAAGAAAAGACATTGAAGATAAGAGTGTGAAGCAATCATTAACCATTCATTTAATAAAAGTAACTTGATGAAATAAGTAAGGTTGATACCATCTCTACATAGTCACTAAAGAAGGTCGACATAATTTGAACCTCATACAAATTGCTTGGTAACCAAATCAAGCGTAATAAGGAGACACGTCAATCAAAGGAACTCAATGAAGTAGTGAGACCAAAGAGAAGCCGACAACATACTGAACTACTGACGTAAATCAAGGCCGTAGGTGAGATCATTCATTACCAACACAAGCAAGTAGTGAGTTAACACCAATTGTGAGAAACACCACAACCATTATAATCAGCATAATTAGACTTCTCATAACATAATCATTTAGATAAACCAATCAAAGAATGTGAAACCATCTATGAGCACTGATCGCATCAAAAACTTGAATTCACAAAGAATTCTAAGATGTGATTGATAGGCTTGAAACAAATTAGGGGTGGGTGGTTGGTTGGGGGTAGAGGTTGAGGTGGGGGAGATGGGCCCATGCACTAAAACCTAAGGTTTATTGAGCACCATAGTATTACTAAAATGAAAATAATAATATTTTTAAATAATATTATACATCTCTTAACTTTATTGTTTTGAGATAATAATTTTGTAATATTGGTAAAATTTTATATATTAAACATTTTATAATTCATCATAATTATACTCGATTCTTTTTTATCAAAACATTAGTGAACTTCATATATTTAATTTATGACCTTATTTAACATTTTATATATGTTGAATTTTATAAATTTAAATTAATTTTATATGCGTTTCCTTTTAAATATCTATTGAATCTTATTTATATGCTTTTCTTTCTAAAGACTAATTTAATTTAATTTAAATATTGATCTGAATTTTTTACAAAATTTATATTATTATTTAAAAAAAAATTATGCTTTAGTCTTTCCATTTTATTTTTATGGAATTTCAATGTCTAACACATCAATACGATGTTGAATCATATTATTCATGTTTCATTTTTAAATATTTGTTTTCTCTAATTTATTATTATATTTGGCTTTATTTTCAATTTTATATATTGATTTTTTTAAGTGCTTTTCTCATTTTATTATTATATTTGAAAGTTTTTCAATTTTTAATTTTAATTATAAAATTAAAAAAATAATAATTAAAAAAAAATATGATTGAGTTTCTATAATATATATAATATATGTAACAACCCACAAATGAGATATATCAAAATTTAGTCACCAAATTGAGAAATTTATATATATACAAACAAAGCACCTTCCTTAAACATGTAACCATTAAAAGTATTAAAATGGAATCTAGACTAAAAAGTTAATAAATTTGGTCGTTTAAGCTAACAATCTTATAAGTTAAACTTTAAACAAAGCACCTTCCTTAAACATGTAACCATTAAAAGTATTAAAATGGAATCTAGACTAAAAAGTTAATAAATTTGGTCGTTTAAGCTAACAATCTTATAAGTTAAACTTTAAAGTCATTATTATTTACATATTTATATTACTTTAAAATCATTATTATTTACATAATTATATTATTAATCCGTGGTCTTGATGATGCTCATAATTTTTGACCCAATTAAATAGTGAAGTTAACATATGTAACCAAAAACAAAAGCGAAGTTTCAAGATAACGAAGTTCCGAGACTTGAGTTGATTTTGATTGAAAGGACATTGCCACATACTTATTCACACAACATTTATTTTTTATTCTCTTTTCAAGTTGGACTTTTTTCGATTTTAATATTATATCTTGATATTAAGAAATGGATTTTCTTAATAACACGCAATAGTGAATCAAATATTTATATATTTATGGGATTTGGACTTTACAAACATATTGGATACCACCACACCCATCCGAATAGATATACCATATACTATATATATATATTTTCTTATATAGTTGATGATAACCAATTACTCAATTATTTTATAAATTCATGTAATTTAGATTTGATTGTTGAATGTTTTCTTCATAATTAGAAGTGATAAGTTGTTGTGGTGCAGCTATATTGTTCAACTTTATAAGTTGCGAGAAAGTCAAGGAAGCACAAACTACTTTAGCCATAAAATTTAGGACAACCATGCAATATTGCATTTTTATATATGATTATATCATGATAATCCTTAAATACACCCCCCTAGACTCAAGAGTTCTTATCATCCCATACTTTGATCTTATCCAAGTTGTTGGATTTCGTGGTCAGATTGAAAGTTCCTTTCCCATTCCTATTTAATCCACACGAGCTTACATTTTAGATGACCCACTTGGAGTAGGTGTCATGTTGTTGGCTTTTTAAAATTATACGATTGTTATTATTTAAGTACCATTATTACTTTATGTCAATGTTATTACTTTACTTGTAGTGTTATCGTGTCGAGAAATTTTGATCTTTATCTTAGCAATTTGGATATTTATAAGATAATGGATGAAATTGGGTGGGCATAGAAAATTATAGAAAATTATGTATATTTAAAATAAAAATATATATAAAATGTTATTTTGTTAATAATATTTTTGTTTATTTATGTACTGTTAAAGAAATTGGGTATACATATAGTTTAGAAATTTTGAAAAAACACATAATTATATAATTATATGTCTTGTGCAATCTCTTTTCGTTTTCTAATCTCATGCATCTGTAACGTGAGATTTGCTAACTGGTTTTGCATGTTTGTCATATCTGTACTGGTCTCAGCTAGAGGTGATGCCTTTAGTTTCATTGCCATCTCCAATGCTTCATCCTGCGTACGGAGTCTCTGCTGCATTAGTGGATGTCTAATATGCGGGAGCAGTGCTACGATGAACCATTCCATATGCTTCTCCGGCGCAAACTCAAAGCTAACCTGGTCTATGAGAGCTTTGAATTTCTGATCAAAGTCCCATACTGACTCTGTAGGTAACTGTTTAATGTCTTTGAGCTCTGTGATACACTGCGACTCGGACTTGGGCTTCTTAAATTCTTTAATCATGGCAGTCCGGACATGTACAAGTGTTCTGGGTATCGCTGAGGTATACTTCATATACCATGTTAAGGCTCGTTCCCTAAGTGTGGTGACCAACTGTAGAAGTTTAATATTATCATCGTGGATTCCTTTAATGGTCCACATGGCTTCACATAGAAACCAGTGCTGCTCTGGGTCTTCTGCCCCTGTACCCTTAAAGGTAGGTAACTTCATGTCATCCCCCATTCTATTTCTAGGTGGTGGATGTTGATTTGCTGTGTTACTACCACTTGGCGGTGTAGGTGTAGGTGTAGGTGATGTACCGGTAGTATGTCCTATGGGTGAACTACTAGATGGAGTTCCTACGGGATTGTTCTGAGTCCTGATTGTTTTCTGTGGGGTATAAGGGTGGTAAGGGATACCCCCTTCTGTTCTTTCTGTATTACTATGACTCTTTTGTCTAGTATTATCTGAACTGTTTTCAAATATGGAAGATCTGAAATCTACTTTATATTTCTTGCCACTACGTGTAAATCCAATGTCATCAAAATCACTCTCAAACTCTTGTGACATTACACTTTCTTAGCTTATTGGTCTGAAACTATATCCATTACTCATTTTTCATGTAATAACAGCTTAATGGACAAGTTTAAAGATTTAAGGTACTTACTGTGATATCCTTTGAAGAAGTACCACTCAGCCTCGCTGAAGCTTTTTGTCTATTCAACTGCAAACTCCGTGACAAAGCCTTCTAGCACACTCGTAAGCCAGAAGTCGACTGCTCATGTAATGGGATTGTCTATGCTCTGCACGGTGTGAATCAACTCTGGTGTCCACACGATGTTTCTTTCTTTCTGAATATACTCTGATCAGTCAGCTTTGATAACCAGTCGTACAACTCATTTCCATAGGTCGCAAAAAATATCGTATGTAGGTCTGTGAAGATATGTTTTTGCAACCAGTCCTCTGTACTCAGTCTAGGACTCTTGTTCTCTTGTTCAGCAAACTCTTTCTCCTTAGACCCAACCCACTTGTTGAGTTCATCTCTAGTAGGATGCCAACAGAACATTAGCTCTGTAATGTGTTCAAAGCTGGCAACGGAACCATTTGTTGGCTATACGGGCAGACCAGGGTTTACTAGTATACATATACCAACAATACCCCTAGCTCACTGGCCCTTTTGGTGACAGACCATAAAATGGCCTGAAGTCTCACCTGAAGTGATCTTATGGGTTGGCCAAAGACTCAGGTGTCCTCAACTAGGTTCTGTAGCATCCTAGGGTCTCGCGGTTTCTCTTAGCCAGCAAGATCTCTCTGCGACACGCGGTTCTCTCTTACTCACGGGTTCTGACAGGGGAAGGACTCCTATCGCATCGCAGCGACTCGGATGATGCGTAACTATCCCTTTCGCTTAACCCCCGATTTGCGATATCTCACACCGCAGCTCCTCTGACGGTGCGATACTGCCTACTATCAATGCGATATCTTCTATAGTATGGCCCACTATGGCCCTCAAGGTCCAAAGGATATCTCACTGGGTGGAATGACTTGGATAACTTTGAACAGGATATTAAACACTCTTACTTGAACTCCCACAGTTCAACTCACTCTACCTCAACTATACTTAACTGGCTGAATAAGTATACTGGAAACACTTAACAGAATGACTTATTACTGTGTGAAACAAGCACTGATAAACTCATGTGCAGATGCTTGATACATTTAAATCCGCCTTTAACCTTCTATAATGCTGTAACTGAATGAGAACATATAGACATTTACTAACTGATATACAACATTCAATTAATAGATAACAGATATCAACTAAGTAAACCACAATCACATGAAATAATCACATAACACACTGATTTTACGTGGTTCACTTCCAGGGTAGAAGCTACGTCCACAAAACTGTGTTTATTATATCTTGAGAGAGTACACAGTTCTGCTGCAACCTATTGTGCAGCTAGAGATCTTCTGGGTAACTCCGCACACACTGTCGGGAGCCCTTCTCTCCTAGATCTCTTCTCATTCTCTATATTGGCTTTTTACAATATACTCTCTCTCTCTCTCTCTATCAATCCCTGTGGATTGTTACATACATACTCCTGGAGTTGGCTACTGGTTACAGTAAGGTAACTATGGACTGAATAGCAGAACCAGATCTCGACTCTATTACAATACAAAATAACATTGAGCTAATAGAATACTTGGCTCTCAGAATGGCTAACTGTCTGAATAGCTACAGATTGTTCGACTAGATAACCTTTTACAATACAGTTTACATCCCTTTATAGGCGGCCCGAAGGTCTCACCTTTACAACACTGTGGGCTTGTCCCAACAGTAACCCAAAAACCCTAACTATGATAGTCGGCATATCTGTACTTTGAGCTGCCGCTTTTCGTCACACCACAGCTTCCTACAGTCTTCCACGCTTCCCGGTGCTGATCGTGGGTACTGGGTGCCGCTTCCCTTTCTGTCATTCGTCTTCAATACCTCGGCCTCGTTGCTCCTTTTCCTTTATGAGGGTAGCTGAGCCCTCTTGTCTTCCACCGCTACCTTGAATGCAGTGGGTGAGCTCTCTCTTCTCGGCCGCTGCCTTGAATGCAGTGGGTGAGCTCTCTCCTCTAGGCCGCCCAGGTACTGTCTTCTCTTGACTTCCCTGTCCCGACATGGCAGCTTTTCCTGTAGCTGCGGGACCCTACTCCAACATAAGTATCGTGCTCTAGCATTACATATATGTATGTTCATGTTCGTGGGGTTATATCCCTCGATGATTTGATGTATCGTAGCGTCCTCTTCATCGGTCGAAGGGTCGGGGACGTCACATGAACATTCTTCCCATAGTCAACTGAACTTGATTAGCTTCTTCCTAGCATAGATTCCTTGGATGAAAGAATCCCATGACCTAGGGAGACCGTTCAAGGTTGTCATCACAATTTCTACATTCTCCACTTCTTCATCTACTACTTCAAGTTGTTCTTTGATCTGGGAGACCCTTGTGAAGTATGACTGGATGGTCTCGTCACTCTGGATCTTTACATTCTTCAACTGGTTCCTTAGAGTCATCTTTCGATTTATGTTCTTCCCTTCAAACAGTTTGGTTAGGGCATCAAACATAGCTTTAGGTGTCTTGAGAGAGGACACCTGTGGTATGAGGTGATGCTTGATTGAATAAACAATAATCCTCTTTTCCATAACCAACTTCTTCTTATGTAAGGCTTTAGCCTCATCTTCCTCTGGAACTAGAACCTCCTCATGGATGTAGGAGTCCAACTCATTTTCTTCCAAGACCAGGGCGATCCTATCATTCCATGCTCAGAAGTTATCAGCTCCCTCAAGATTCTCAACAAGCTTGGTATGGTGAGACATATTAACTGAGAAACTCAAATGGAAATAAAAAATATTTAGATCTTACTAGGTCAAGATGTCAGATCTCGATTTGGAGCTGAATTTCTGCAGTGTTGGTTCAGGAGCAGATTAGGGTTTGGATTTTCCAGAGTTCCGTCCAACCAAATGCTTTGATCTTGATCTCTAAACTTCAATTTTGAGAAGGAGATCAATCCAGGCCTAGGCTCACTCAAAAATTCCACTTTTGTAGAAAGCCCTAATTTTCAGCAGTAGTGTCGGGTCCAAAACTGAAAAAGCTTAGAATTGCATTCTGCTTCAACAGAAAGATGTGCCCTAGGGAGGAGAGTTAATCCAACCTTCTTTTGCTGAAAATATATAGAGAGAGATCTGCAAAGTAGGAAGCCCTAGTTCCCGCAGTTGCACAGTGTCTTCTTCTCAGGTTAGCTCTGAAACCATGTTAGATTTTTAACATTAAGCTAGCATTATATTAGGATCTTTAACTGAGAGAATAACAAGCACATCAATCAAACACAAGAGGCAATGAACATAGTTTTTGACTCGAGGAAACCATAAATGGAGAAAACCCTGCAACTTCCTTAGAGATAGAATCAACACCAAAAGTAAAACCCAAAATAGTAAGATGATCTCCCAACAACAGTAGCCTCTTTCTTTCTAGCCCCAACAACTTCTTCTCCCTCAGCTATGCGCTACAACTGAGTGTGAGTGAGTGTGTGATAAATAGAGAGACTCACTCTCTATTTATACTAATTCCCGACTTGACAATGACTCACTAGGGCCAACTTCACTAGGTGAGTCTAACAACCCTAGGTCCCCAGAACTGCGGGGACTTTAACCCTTGAACAATAGGAGGGATACCCACATTGACTTGACATGACTTGTTTACATTATAGAAAATCCTGATCAGAACATCGGGGCATGACATGACTCAATTAAATTACAAACACTTCCCGAAATAAACGTCAGGGTACAACACATAGGAAATACAAGTCAATACATTCCGAAGTTACAATTAAATCAACACCAATGATAAGCTTAGGAAAGGGAAGTTTGATTCCATGTGGTATGGCCCATATGTCATCCATCTATCCCTCAAAAAGGGAGCATATATCCTTGCTGACTCTGAAGGACACCTCTTGAAGAATCCCCGCAATGGGCTCTACCTCAAGAGGTTCTATGCCTGAAGTCGCTCACCATGAAGTACACTTGTGTCATAATTTTTATTTCTTGTTTTGCATCATTTTTACCACGAGTCGGTGACCCCCTCTAGTAGTCAATCCATGTCCACTCACAGAGAGTCCATTGTAGCACTCCGTCGTATTCTTCGCACATGAGCATGTGGATCCCACACATCCACCTTGCCCCTGTGCCACTAGTACCCCGCTGGAGGGTGTGGTCCCAAATATGCACATGCAAACAATATGTCATCAGTATCTACTATCTATCACATGTATGATCTAGCTACCACTATTCTATCATATTTTCAAGTCCCCAGACCTGTCCTAGAGGTCGAGGCCTCTCCGGATCTCCTTGGTCTTCCATGCTCATTTATGGATCGTCCTCTATGAGGATTGAAAGCTACCACCACTATGCAAAAATATCCTAGGTGAAGAAGCAACCCACTAGACTGCCTCCCTCCCTGATGATTTTTTAGGCCATTTCCTAGAATTTGTCTCGATTTATGTGCCCTCACATGAATCACCCCACGCACGTATTGGAATGTTCACGAGCCATCCACTCTATCCATAATGCACAGTTGGACTTATTTTACCGCCATCGATCATCCATCAAGGAGGCACCATCAGTCTTCCACTATTATTCCCATCAACCATGTTCGCAACATAACCTCTTTCCATACATCGAACACTTCCTCCTTGCTTGACTGACCGTTACAGAGTTTCTGTTAAGCTCTTTTTTGACTCCTAAAAGAATGAAAATATTGTCGAGAATGCTTTCTTCCTTTTACTATCGTTAAAGTATTTGAAAGGGTGTATATGTGGCCTTGTTTACATTCTTTTTCGAACTACATGGACTATTATAAGAAAAGGATCACCCTAGCACCTTCCAGCTAGGACCATTCCCTTTGTATCCTTTTATGCTTTCTTGGACATTGGGACCATACTTTATGAAAAAGCTCATTATGGGTCGTCTTTAAGCTCTTTTCTAGCCCTCTCATCAAGAAAATATTGCTGAGAAAACTTGGTTTAGTTCATGCTCATAAAGTATTTTAACGACCGTCCAGTCAATATAGGTTTAACCTTTTCCATCCTGATTGGACTACCAATGGTAAAGATGTCTCCCTTCCCCCAAAGGTTGGGAGAGATATCCTTTGTATACTTTGATCCTTTTTTCAGGATTAGGAGACTATTAATGAAAAATAGACCACAATGGAGTCTTCTTCCTTTTTTCAAACTCTCTAAAAATGAAAACACCATCGAGCATTTAATTTCTTGGGATCACTAAAAATCCACAAGATTGTATCATATTGAGCATACTTCTATCTCTTCTTCATGCTCCTTAAACTATGAAGAAGGAACAAATAGTGTCTTTAGGCACCACCACATCTGATATCACATTATGGCAACTTTCACCCCATTGGGTCACCTTTGTTCAGATTATTCTGCGATGAGTCTTCCTTGGATCCCCTGGATATCACTAGTCCAGTTACCTCCCTCAACATTTCCCATTGCAGTTATCTTCCCGGTATTACAACTATGATCCCTCTCCCATGGGTTAGTTTCATTTGATGCCAGGTTAACCCTTCCGTCATACTCTAAACAAAGGAATTTTGAGTCCCCCCATACTCCCCTTCCACATTTCCCCCATTCAATGTGTCAGTCCCCATATTGTTCCACATCTTTGGTTATCCCCCTTGTGCTTCTAGTCTAGGAAACATCATTGCCTTGATTAGTTGTAGGTCTCCCTCTGTTGACGCCAACACATCTATTCCAGAGGATATACCTAGAGGTCCCTGTATCCTGGTTTCATCCACCTCATTAATGAGTTCCTTGGACCACTTGAAAGGCCCAATCATCAATGCCTTTTGAGTTGGTTGTGTCTAACGTTCTGGACTTCAACTACATTATCACACCATTGAGATTTATATAGGGTATTTGTCTGTTCATTATTTAGTCAAAGACCCCGATTGTCACCTGAATCTAGCACATTGGTGAGTCTACCACGGGACCCATACAGTTTCATGTCCCTTGTGATTCCCGGGCTACTTTGGCGACAATGCTCAAAATCCCAGCAGTGCCATGCTCACGTGTATCTGCAGTACTTGATGCTATATATATTGTACCTCGGATATTCTGAATCTCAGTCATTGAGTCCCTCCAGTTTTGTACACTTCCAGACCCAACAGAGCATCAATTGTGATGATATTGAATTCCATGAGAATTCCATTGTTTCTATGTATCAATTCTTCAGATCATTATATGTATTCAGCCTCCCATTGAGGCCACCATTATGTATCACCAATTGTATATGTATTGATCGGCTCTAATTATTTTGATCCTTGATCCTGATTCTTTTTGACATTGTTACGAGCATGGGTATTCCCGCCTCGTCCATATACATGTCAAACATTATATGTATCTCATCCATTTTTGAGAACCAATAAAAAACCAAAATCCACTGTAGTTCGAACAAGGAATCTCCACTTATCCATGGTCCTCTCTAGTATCTCCATTGTTGTCATCATATTCCCATGATCCTATGATGTCCATCGACCATACGATGAGATCCTTCCCTTACACATCAGGGGGAAATCGTTAACACTAAAAAGTGTTCACCTAGCTCTCCATGGTCTAAACTATATGCATACATCATATTCCACCATATTTCCTTCTTTTTTGACCTTCACAATTGTATTTCCACTAAAAATGGTCCAAAACATCATTATTCCTTCCCACAAATGAAGGGGTGATGAGCATTTATTATGATTTACCCCCACTTTCTCCCAAAAATGGTAAAAAATCCTAAAAAAGAGAATGGGTCAAAAAACCCTCGGACCATACTATAAATACATTGTGAAGGACTCCTCCAAAAGACTTTTGTATCACTTTTTGCCATTTTCCCATTAGTCACATCACATAATTTCCCTTCCATATTTTTCCATGCCATTTCTCATGGTGTACATTGAGTTCACTCCATACCCTTTTGGATCCATTCCCCCCATTTGACAACCACTTGTGGAAGAGATTGGAGACCCAAACTGTGGAGCTGCGGAACCACTTCCAAGGACGACTATGGTGGCCCATTTTCAAAAAGGTGTGTTTATTTTATTTCTTGCATTAGTTAGTTTATATATATATATATATGAAAACCTGAAAAATATTTGTTGTTACTATCATGTTTCTTTTGTTATTGTTGAACTCTTCCTTATGCTCTGGATGAGCTAAGGTTGGTGCATTTGCACGTAGCCTTGGAGAAATCCCCAGTACAAATTGCTAATAGGATTCCTCTCACATAGCCAACCTGAAATTGTTAAGCCCTAAATGTTGGGCACATTCTCCACTACAGTGTGGCGCAACAAGCCCTATATTGTGGTGTATTACATATTATTGATGTAGGATTGGGTCTATTAGTTGTTATTGTACACCTTCGTCTCCTGTACATAGGAAGGAGATATTTTCATTTCAATGATAATTGTATCTTGTCTTGTCTTATGTAGTTAGTACAATGTGTAAGGAGGTTCCTCCCTCGAAGAGGATTGCTATTCATATTTTTCTTAATTATTAGGGAATGAATTAATCTCTTTTGGTCTATTTCTGCTATTTTTATGCTATTTCTAGGACTTGGTTGCATACCATTTGGTATTAGAGCTCTTTCCTTGGGGTTGGCTTATGCAAAACAAGTAATCTTAGATTTTTTTATACAATTTTTTCTCGACAAATAATAAGAGATTGAGGTTAAAAATCCACCTCTAATAGGCCAAGATATCTAAATTTTGAAATTTAGATCTTGATCCATTACAATTTGGAGATATTTGTAGAGGAATATAAGGTTTTTGACTTGTCCAAAATCTAGTCTAAAACAAGTGTTCTGGGGAAAAAGGTCATATTTGAGGCATCCATGATCCAAATTGCGTGATACCTATTAAAGAAGAAAGAACAAGTACCATGGTATTTGTGGTAGGTCTTTCCGCCTCATATGAAAATTATTGGAGACATGGTAGAGCGTATAAGATTTATCTTATAGATAGACAAAGAAAAGAAGTGTTTGGAGATTTGCAATAAATTTTTATTGGAGCATCCAAATTAGGTCATTCTCGTTGCATAAAAATAAGACAAACCATAGAACCTATGGTAAGGTTTTCATCCTCAGATACGAACTATAGGACATGTGGCACACCATATAAGTTTTCCCTTCTGAGAGGACAAAAACTAAGAAGTGTTGCGATATTTGCAACAATTTTTTATTGCCACATCCAAATTAGGTATGAATTGTTGCATTATAAATAATTTAGACCAGAGTACCCGTGGTAGGGTTTTTAGCCTCATATACATAATATTATATACACGAAATACCGTACACGATTTATTTCCTGAAATGACAAAAAATGAGAAGTGTTGGGACATTTGCAAAAACTTTCCATTGGGGAGTTAGAATTAGGTGAGACTTGCAGAGTCATAAAGAGGAAATATTAGGCTACAATGGGTTGAAGTTTCAGACCCATAGGATCCAAAATTCCAATTTTACCTTAGTTCCAAGTCGACCCTAAAACAATCCTCCAATCAAGGTTTAAAAAAAGTGTTACAGTAAAACAATCATATATAGGGCATGCACAATCCAAATTGAGTGATACTATTGCATTAGAAGGAGGATAGAGCAACATATATGTGGTAGATTTTTTGGATTGATATCAGAAATATTGAACATTGGAATACCATACAAGTCTTTTATTCCTGGATAGAAAAAAAATAAGAAGTGTTGAGAGATTTAAAATAACTTCTTACTTGAGGATCCAAATTAGGTCAGAGTTGTGACATCAGAAAGAATACACATCAAGATACACCAAACCAATTTTTCATACCTAGAGGATGTGAAATTTTAAATTTACATTAGTCCAATTAGGTCATAAATTAGTCTTCCAATCAAGGTTTGAAGAAGGAAAATATATAGTTCAAGGAGTGGCAGATCGCATAGAGCACCGACAAGCAGTTCTTTAAATACTAAAGATGTCCAAAAATAGGACGAAACAATAGGAATATCAACATCACAGTTAAAGGATTTTTGAAGAAGGAAAAATCATATGGGAAATTGAACAAATCATTGAAACAAGGACCAAACAACTACGAAATCAAGCATTTATTGAGTACCTCATCAAGTGGAAAAAATTACCAGCTATAGATTCAAGATGGGAAGACACATCCTTCATATAGATGCATCCAAAAATACCCAAGCATTGAGGACAATGCTTGTCTGAAGGGGAATCACATGTTAATCCCTTGTGGTGTATTACATATTATTGATTTCAACTTAGGTCTATTAGTGGGTTTATTAGTTGTTATTGTACACTTTTTTCTCCTATATATAGTAAGGATATATTTTAATTTCAATGATCATTGTATCTTATCTTGTCTTATGCACTTAGTACATTGTGTAAGGAGGTTCCTCCCTAGAACATTATTGCTATTCATATTTGTTGATCTTCATTATTAAGGTGTGTATTACTCTCTTTTGGTCTATTTGTGCCATTTTTTTGCTATTTCTAGGACTTGGTTGCATAACATAAATACATATGGGATAATAAGTCACGTGAAAGCAATTATCCCACCTTGACATTGGTCTCAAATGTGAATATAATCATAAATATAGAAGAAATTGAATGTGGCATAGATGCACAAATACTATTTGTGTGACCTATGAATAAAAATAAATGAAACTGTGTGTAAAAGTCCCACAAAGAATATGGTATGTGGTACAAATATTTGTAATGCAACATAAGTAATAAATCAATGTGTGCAAAAGTCCCACAAGGATGTTGGATATGTGTGTCACACACTACACACAGATGAATTGCAAAAAGTGGCATGCCAACACATATCCTAACTTGTTAAAGACACAATCCAATGGGGCATTCTCCGAAGTTAAGGAACTTCACAAAGTGGACACATCTCTTGAGTCAAGAAGATTATAAATAAACAAGAGATGGATGAGGTGAAGTAAGCTTGTAAGGATGAAGATATGAAATACCTATTTGACAAGCTTCATAATTCCTTTGGTATATCAATGGTTTGTTGATTGAAGAAAGTAGCTTTAGCGGATTTGTAGTGTGCAATTTAGTCAGTGATGAACATTGAATACATACACAAATGCATTAGATACCCATATATTGGATGTGCGTAGTTCTTGCTCAGTAAAATATGCTGACCATAGAACAACAAATGTGACTGAACTAGAAATTCTATTCATACATAGAACACAGATAAACTTAGAAGACATAGATCATAGTTATTGCACATCATATTTTTCGGCAACTGTCTGTTTATTCACAAATACTCATGCATAGTTCAAAGAAGTTACAACTGTTGTAGATTTTGAAGAAAACATATTTTTCTATTTGCATTTTTTTATACAATCATATTTCATATCATGGAGGTCAGACAAGGAAAGGAGTAGGGGGTTGTATCTTCCTTTCTGTTGGTGCATATAAAACTCAGGGGGTTGTAGCTTCCTTCTAGTCACTATTGGAGAACAAACAAAAGTTGGTGCTTCCATAACCAAGGAGCACGATTTTCCATAGTTCAGAGCTTGAAGCTGCAAATCGTAGTTTGCATAGTAAGACTAATATCTGTTCAAGTTGGTTCCTAAAGATTGTGAGTCTGTTCCTATGCAAATTGAAGTTGTTGCAAGTCAGTGTCAGCAACCCGTAGATTGTACTCGGGATCAGGATAACACCTGAAATGAGTGGGTGCTCATGTTTGGATACTATAATCTCCCACTGATGTAATCATACAAAAATATTCATAGATATACATTTATTCTCAAGTTTTTGTGCATTGTTCTGATTGTTCTTATAGATGCTGAAAAGTTTTAAATATATGAAAATATGCATAAGTTAAAGTTATACATATCTGCACAATTACTAATTCACCCCCCTCTCATTAATAACTTAATACCAATAATTGGTATCAGATCAAGTGTCTTCAGTAAACAAACTAACAACTAGAAGATAAATCCAGTGTAGAGATGACAAAATTGGAAATGATTCCTAAAGCTATGAAGGGTGCACTAGATGACGAAGAACTTGCAGAAGTGTATTTGGAAGGAGAACTAATCAGTTCTCTAGAATATTTAGAAAAATATAGGAATAAAAACAAGGCTCTAAAAGAGCAACTTGTAGAACATAGAGAACAAGCTGAAGAAACAAGGAAGTTCTAATTGGAAACAATGGAACAACTAGTACATAAGGAATACAACTGTGACAAACTAGAAGAAGAAGTGTTTTGTCTAAAAGAAGAACAGATCAAGGAAAATGATCAACTAAATTCTTGGAAAAATTCCAACATATAATTAGGGAATTCATAAAACTACAAAATACCAGCTGAAAAAATAGGAACATACTTCAAAAGATACATGAATGTAGTCAAAGGTTTTATGCCAAAAGAGGAACCAAGTTATGAAAAAAGGATGTTTTCCTCTTAGAATGTTAGTAATGTGCAAACTACGATTCCATCAATCCATAAGGTATTAGACTCTATTTATAGGAAATCGTTTTGGGCATAGAAAATTTGGTCATATAGGAACAAAATGTAGAACATGTTTGAGAAACTACTCTAAAGAAAATATACTGTCCTATATATAGAAGGAATGACACTAAGATAAATACTGAATTTTCATAGGAAGGCTCAAATCCCTTCAGTCCCTTAAGTACAGAACATGAGTGCCAATAATGCAAAAACAACAAACATATGGCCAAAAATTGTGAAAAAAGGTCCTCACTCGAAAACAACCAACACTTAAAGAAAGTACGGGAGAAAACACTTGTTCAATTAAGTCATGAAGGATTCCTACTAACACTACATGCATATAATAAGAAAGGTGAATGGTATACTGATAGTGGGTGCTCTAAACATATGACACAAGACAAAGAAAATTTCTTGAGCCTCAAAGAATAAAGAGGAGGAAATTGTCTACTTTGGATAGAATGGCTCAACCAAGATCATAGGTAAAGGAATGGCCACTCTTGGAAACCAAAGAACTAAAGCAGATAATGTCTTTCTTGTTGAGAATATGAAACATAACCTTCTTAGTGTGAGTCAAATGCATGACCAAGGACACACTGTCACATTTGATTCGGAGAAATGTAGTATAAAATACAATGATACTAGCATCTTGGTGGAAACTATAACCAAAAATCCAAACATCGTTTACATACTTGAAGAAAAAGAAGAAAGCTGTTTTCGAGGAAAAGTAGATGAAATATGGATTTGACATAGGAGAATGTGGCATATAAATTTTGAAAATCTTGTCAGAATCAACAAGATACAATCAATATGAGACATCCAAAGAATTACAAATCCTTTGCAGCCAGTCTGCAAGCATTGTCAACATGAAAAAAAAACAAGATTAAGTTTCAAGGGTAAGGAACATTCTACATCAAGACCGATGGAATTAGTTCATACGGATCTATGCGGATCCACCATAATAAAATGGTTGAAATGTGAACGCTACTTTGCACTCTTTATATATGATTTCACCCGGATGATGTCGATCTTCTTCCCCAAGGAAAAATCTAAAACGTTTGAGTGCTTCAAAGTTCCCAAAATTTTTCTTGATAATGAAATAGATCAAAA
This sequence comes from Pseudotsuga menziesii, assembly GCA_001517045.1. Lineage (NCBI taxonomy): Eukaryota > Viridiplantae > Streptophyta > Pinopsida > Pinales > Pinaceae > Pseudotsuga > Pseudotsuga menziesii. The sequence continues at coordinate 483,148 of LPNX010606010.1, forward strand.
AATTAAATGTTTGAGATCAAACCATGGTGGAGATTTCATCTCAAATTAATTCGAGGACTATTGAAAATAACATGGGATAAATAGACAATTATCAGCAGCTATAACACCATAACAAAATGAGGTAGTTGATAGAAAAAAATAGGAAAGTGCAAGAAATGGCCAGAACCCTACTCAATGATTCCAAGCTTTCTGATATCTTCTGTACACAGGATGTTTACACTACTATTCACTTATTAAACAGAGCAAAAATGAGAACATGCAACAATATGACCCCGTATGAACTTTGGAAAGGAATACCAAACACTATTAAGCATTTTTATATTTTTGGAAGTAAATGCTATATAAATCTAAATGAAGACAACCCTGGAAAAATTTATTCAAGATAAGAGGAAGGTATTTTCCTAGGATATGCTATCAGAAGTAAGGTATACATATGTTATAATATGAGATTAAAGAAGATAGTCAAGAGTCTAGACGTAAAAATAAATGAATAATTAAAATACAGCAAATCATAAGATGATGATCAACATATGTTTGAACAAATTACATAAGCTACACAAAATGAATAAAGGGTCATTGAACAACAAGAAAATATACCTCAAGAGGAGCCAACAATTTTACAAGATACAAAAACTCCTTCAAAATTTGTTCAAAAGATTTAATCATAGGTGATAATAACGTTGGCATGGAAACCATGAGAAGGCTCTTGAATGGTGACACTGAACAAGTACATCTCTCACTTTTGTATCAGATAGAACCAAATAGCTTTAACAAATCCAAAACTTATGAGCATTGGGTTAGGTCTATGGAGGAAGAGCTGAATTAGATAGATAAGAATCAAACATGGGAAATAGTTCCATGACCCAAAGAAAAAAAGGTATAGGAACAAAATGGGTCTTTAGAAATAAATTGAATGAGTAAGGTAAGGTCGTAAGGAACAAAGAAAGGCTAGTATGCAAGAGATATGCACAGATTGAATCTATTTACTTTGATGAAACTTTCGATTCGACTTTCCAAACGGAAGTAATTAGGGTGTTTTTATCCTATTCCTGCTCCAAGAATATCACTGTATATCAGATGGATGTTAAATCAGCCTTCTTGAATGGGGAACTAGAATAAGAAGTGTACATAGAACAACCAGAAGGATTCTCTCTCTTAGACAATAAGGACTATGTTTGTAGATTGAGAAAGGAATTATATGGATTGAAACAAGATCCTAAATCCTGGTATTTAAGGCTAGATAAATATATGTGACAACAAGGCTTCATGAGGTGTCATGTTGGTAGTAACTTGTACATAAAATTTGAAGGTGAAGACATTACTATGATTGAGGTATATGTAGATGACATAATTTTTGGAAGTAGTGATGGTAAACTTAGTCAAAGGTTTGTTGAGAACATGCAAAAATATTTTGAAATGTTCTTGTTCGGATAAATGTCCTTATTGTTTTGATTGCAGGTATTCCAGCTCAAGGATGGCATATTCATCACTCAAACTAAGTACATAAAGGAAATGTTGAAAATATTCAATACAGAGGAGTGTAAACCAGTGTGTACACCCATGCTCACTAGATGCAAATTGAGTAAGGATGACGAAGCACATGAAACATATCAAAGACTTTACATATCAATGATAGGGAGACTTCTATATGTGACAACCTCAATACCTGACATAATGCAGGATGTACGGTTGTTGCAAGATTTCAGGCTTCTCTAAAAGAAATGCATGTACAAGCAGTAGAGAGAATTTTCAGATATCTAAAAGTGACTTTAGCTCTTAGACTATGGCATCCATGAAAAATTGAACTAATATTAAAAGTATACACAGATGTAGACTAAACAGGAAGCGATGAGGATCAAAAGAGAACAAGTGGAGTTTCCTTTTTCCAAGTAAAATGCTTAGTTTCCTGGCTAAGCAAGAAACAATACTCAGTATCCTTGTCAACTGTAGAATTCAAATACATTTCCGCAACAACATGTTGCTCGCAAGTGTTATGGATGATGCAAACTATGAAATATTTCCAAGTAAAATATAACCAACCCATTTCAATTTTCTGCGACAATACGAACACCATCAGTATCTCCAAGAATCGATGATGCATTCAAATACACAGAAAATTTCAATTAAATATAATTTTGTAAGGGAACAAGTGGATGATAATGCAATCAAGTTGGAATATGTAGATACAAAAGAACAAATTGCAGGCATTTTTAGAAACCTGCTTCCTGGATAAATGTTTTGAGTATATATAAGAAGAAAATTAGGAATAATTTCTGCCTCAAAATTTGAGTAAAAATAAGTCAACTGATGTGATTGTCTGTGACCTGACATACTAGAAGAAGTGAGCACAAATAGAGGGGGAGTCAACAGAGCAGAAGGTCCCTTTTCCATTGATGTCAAAGTGGGGGAGAAGATGGAAGATGAAGAGAAAGAGAGAAGATGAAAATCCTCAATGACAATGGGAATAATGATAGAAACCAGAAGACATATGTGTGAACATGATCAGAGAATAAGTATTTAATGCACACATTTAGGGGGAGTTTGAAACAAGTGTTGTTATTCAAGACAATGTTGAGATCAATGGAAAAGGGGGATATTGTTGAATATGTGTTGTCATTGATGTCAATGGATCAAATATTAGATGGATAAGAAGTCAATTCAAATATGTTAAAGGATCAAATATCATATCATGTTTAATATGTGATTTTAAAGGATCAAATACCAGATGGATCAAAAGTCAATTTAAAGGTTCAAAGGATCAAAAGTAGATGGATCAACAATCAGATGGAATTGATAAAAGACTTCCTCTCACAAAACCAACCTGAAATACATATGGCAGAATATCGAAGTCATGTGAAAGCAATTATCCCACCATGACATTGGTCGTAAATGCACATATAATGATAAATATAGAAGAAAATTGGAATTGGAATTGATGCACAAATACCATTTGTGTGACTTATGAATAAAAAGAAATAAAAATGTGTGTAATAGTCCCACAAAGAATATGATATGTGGTAATGATATTTTTAAAGCAACATAAGTAATAAACCAATGTGTGCAAAAGTACTACATAGAGGTTGGCATATGTGTGTCACACACTACACAAATATGAATTGCAAAAAATGGCATGCCAACGCATATCCTAACTTGTTGAAGACACAATCCATTGGGGTGTTATTCGAATTTAAGGAACTTAACCAAGTGAACACATCTCTTGAGTCAAGAATATTATAAATAAGAAAGAGATGGATGAGGTGAAGTAAGCTTGTAAAGATGAATATCTGAAATAACTATTTGACAAGCTTCGGAATATATTTGGGGTATCAATGGCTCGTTGATCAAAGAGAGTATATTTAGAGGAGCAGTAGTGCACAATTCAGTTAGTGATGAACAATGAATAAGTGCAAGAATGAAATAGATACCTGTATCTTTGATGTGCGAAGATCTTGCTTAGTAAAAGACACAGATCACAGAACAACAAATGTGACTGAACTAGAAATTCTATTCAGACACATATGGTAGATTAGGTTAGAAGATGCAGATCGAAGTTATTTTTGTACATTGTTTTTTTGGGAAACTATCTATTTCGACACAAATAATCAGGCATAGTTCAAAGAAGTTACAAAAATTATGAATTTTGAAGAAAAAGTATTTCTTTATTTGCATTTTTTCTATATAATTATATTTCATATCAAGGAGGTCAGATGGGGAAAGGAGTAGGGGGTTGCAACTTCCTTCCAGCAAGTGTTAGAGAATACAATCGGGTTGTAGAAACATCCTTTATTTTGGTGCAGATAGAACTTAGGGGATTGTATCGTCCTTCCAATCGGTGTTGGAGAACAAACGAACGTTGGTGCTTCCACAATGGAAGAGCACAATTTTCCACAGGTCAGATCTTGAACCTGCAAGTTGTAGTTTGCATAGTCATATTGATATCTATTTAGATTGGTTCCTGAATATTGTGATTTGATGCTTATGTAGATTGAAGTTTCCACAGGTCGGTGCCAGAAGCCCGCATATTATACTTGGGATTAGGATAACACTTGAAATGAGTGGGTGCTCATGTTTGGATATCGTATTCTCCCACTGATGTAAATATACAAATATGTTCATAGATATATATTTAATCTCAATTATTTGTGGGTTGTTATGATTGTTCTTATGGAAGATGAAAAGTTTTTTAAATCTACAAAAAATATGCTTAAGTTAAAGCTATACGTATATGCATGATTCACCCCCCTCTCAATGATAACTTAATACCAACAAGGGAGGTGGAAAAATAAAACATATTAATCACCCCATACTCCATTATCCAAATTAATGGGTCAAATAGGCATCACTAAAGTGCACATAAGAGGGGGAATGGTAGGAATACCTATGATAGAAATAGGCTTCTCCCACTCCCTTTTGTCATTTAGTAGAAAAAATTTAATTAATGACCAATTTATCTAAACAAACAACTAACTCCTCTTACATGGGAAAATCATCGAAATTTCAAAGTAGACAAAGTCTTTATTCCAAGCTAAGACATAATCTATAAACTACACACTCTACGGATCAACATAATCATGATCATAATGGGAGTCAGGGGATTGAAAAATGATTCACATATATATTACACTCATCAATCTATCATTGTAAGCATTAAGTATAAGAATCACTAGGGATCCAAAGAGAAGAGATGTTGTGAACAACTTGTAAGCATTAAGTATAAGAATCACTAGGGATCCAAAGAAAAGAGATGTTGTGAACAACTAGAGATTTAGGATAGGGTTGACTAAGTACAATTTTATCCGTGCGAAAGATTCAATGTAAGATACACATGCTATATTGCTGAAAATGATACTCCTTAGGAAAAAAATTCAATGTTCAATGTATGTTGTGAATACTTATATATTTTGGACAGGGTTGATTAGGTATAATTTTATTATCATGAGGATTAAGTATAATATATATACATAGGTAAAATAATTCCATGCACTTCACCTTTTAAAGTGTGCAATACATTTTGGATTAAGGATTCAAATTAGCCTTTCTTGGTTCCATTCCTAAAGCAAATATAGTGAAGGTGGCCATTGTATATGTAAAATCCACAAGGTTGATTAAAAAAATGAGACATTGCATGAGAGTTGATTAAATTTTAGACACTCTCCATAAGGTTCAAAATTTAGCATAAGGACAAACATGATCAATATTGCACAAATGAGACATTGCACACAAGAGACAAAGCCTAGGTTTCTCTTTAAAAATGGCGTTTGTTCCAGGAAATATAAAACATTTTAATACAATATAGATATAAATAGTAAAGCAAACAATAATATCATACACATCATGAACACCATTTTTTATCCCGAAAACCATTAACCAAGCAAAACCAACAAAATATATCTTCATTATGTCCCTTGACCAAATACGGCCAAGGAATGCTCAAGCATGGCTCTACCGGCCACTGGAACCCTCAACCATAAGTGAGTTCCTTAACATGCACCCATATTATAATGAGTTTGACTAGCCTCTTTATAGGATTACATCATAAAAATACCATGGGTAGAAATCCCAATACCATGGGTCTATTACAACAATTACCAAATTTGGTTAACTTGCTCTATGACCGAGTCAATATTAACCCAACAACTGGTACTTTAAAGAGAAGAAAAATAAATCAACACTACAACAAAACCATGTGATTAATGTCCCCCTTTGCTTCCTTTTTTGTATCTAGCCCCATTTTAATGTATTTTTCTTCATTTCCTTGGATAATTTAGAGCAATTTCACAGGTCAATGTGTTTTTAGTCTATTTTGCGTCATTTCGCTAAACTTGTATCTAAACTTGGTGAAAATTGCATAAGGTTTAGCACCTAGTTTTGCGTTAGATCTTATGCCATGTTTTGCACCTAGTTTTTGCGTCTACTCTTGTTATTCACTCTTTTGCATCTATGTTTTCCTCTACTTTTGTGCCCATGTTTGCGTCCACTTTTGCATCCACTTATGCTTCTTTTTTGACATCCCCTATTGTGTTTGGTTTTGCATTCAGGTTTATGCCCCGTTTGGTGTTTGGTTTTGCACCTACTTTTATTACATCCACTTTTATGTCCATTTTTGCACCCACATTTATGTCCTTTTTTGCATCTCATTTTGCATCCATGTTTGCATCATTTTTTCATATATTGCTGCGTCCAATTTTGTTGCACCCCAATTTGAAACCATTTTTGTGCCTACCTTTGCACTTGCTATATTGTCGTTGGTGGACACAATATTGTAGTGCAACGGTAAATAAATTCTATTACGATTTTGATGCACCCGTGCAGATTTTCATAAAATGCACCAATGTGTGTTTTCTGTTTTGGTGCATCGGTTAAAAACCTCAACTAAAACCTATGCCCTCTTTCCTCCACTAGCGACATTCATTATAAATAGATGACCAGTTTTTTTGTGTGCAAGGTACACAAAGAGCTCCACTATAACGTGTTTTCCTTGTACTGAGACGACAACCATATTGAACTTGTTGGTCAAATATGATGTATTATGGGTATGGGTGACGTCTTAAGCAATGAAACATTGCATGTGAAACCCATAGAAATATGTTATGGCCTAGTATCTTGCCTTTTATCCCTTGACCATGTCATGGGCACATAGAAGCATCCTTGGTATTTTGATTCTCAAAATGGTTAGAAAATATCACTCATATGATACATATTTCTTGTGTAGGCCATGTGTGGTTGTTTGGGATGTTGCACATGATCCACGAGGCCTAGAGTAAATTATATGAACTTATACCCTAGAATTTATTTCAAACCGTGACATAATTGTAAAAAACCATCCATGTTGTTATACATCTCAAAATTGCCAACATATCCTATGGATAACACAAAAATTCCTTCTACAAAGACTATGTGATGGATTCATGCCATGCGCATGAAACATTATCCCTAAAGGTGAACTTTATGGCCTAAAAATTTGCACCTTTACCCTATACCATGGATTGGGTCATGAGAACCATCCATTGTAAGGAAAACCATAAAATGGTTACCATATCTAGATCACATGCAAAATATTCCTTATTTGAGGAATATAAGAGAGGTAGTGGTTCATCTTCAAGACATGAGAGTTAAGTAAGAGAATGACATAATTCCGTGGTTTAATTGATATTATGTAACCGTGAAAATTATTTAGAGCCTGAGTTGAATCCGTGACCTCCCCAACTTCAAGGGTAGGTATCTTACCTCTAGCTCATGACCACTTGAGATAACCATAGCGGCTACATCAACCCTATTACTATTACTATTACTATTATTATTGGTATTGTTCTTATTTGTATAATTATTTTCTATTAGTATATCTATTATTATTATCATTGTTATTAAGATTACTGTAATTATTAATATTGTTGTATTTATTAGATGATCCATCATATGTTCTTTATTGGAGTAATGGCATCTAATTGTTTCTAACCTTCCATCCATTATGCCTATTTAGATTGTTGGGTGTTTAAAAATTTTAATGGATGCTCTAAAATTTCATTTAAAGTAGTTATCCAGTTTAGCTACCACTTGAGTGGTTTCAAGATATAATTGGTGTTTAGTCTTATGGGAATGCATAACAAGGCTAGAGGTATGTTAGTAGTCCAGTTGGATGTTAGATTCATGTTCTTTTATAGTTTGTTGGAAGGTTCGACTTGTTTCATCAATATATGATTTTTTTCACAAGAAAGGTATCCTATAGACACCTTTATGGTGTCATCGCTCTCAATTAGATATTTGACATACCTCATCATCCACCTAATGGTATTTTTAGGCTAGAAAGCATTGATGATATTGTTCCTATTTAGGAGCTTGGAAATATTATCTATAAATCCATGGATATAAGGGATATAATAATTTCAATAACCAAGGATCTATTATTCTTCTACTAGAATCTAATGTCTTGACGATGAACTAATTTAGACATTGAACACATTGATAAAAAATCTTTCAATATGGATTCCGTATGAAACTACAATGATCAAATTTGAGCTAACTCTTGTTTGTTTCCTAAAGCCAATCTCATAAGTGTATATTAAATTAGGAAAATCCTACTCGCATTAATAAGTAGACTAAGTTGCTTTCATCACAACATTAGTGAACTTCATATATTTAATTTACGACCTTATTTAACACTTTATATATGTTGAATTTTATAAATATTAACTTAAAACTACAAATAATTTTATATGCGTTTCCTTTTTAAATATCTATTGAATCTTATTTTTATATGCTTTTCCTTTTAAAGACTAATTTAATTTTATTTAAATATTGATCTGATTTTCTTACAAAATTAACATTATTATTTTTAAAAAAATTATGCTTTAGCCTTTCCATTTTATTTTTATGGAATTTCAATGTCAACTTGTAAATTTATATGCTTTTCCTTCTAAAGATTAATTTTATTTTATTTAAATATTGATCTGAATTTTTTACAAAATTTACATTATTTAAAAAAAAAAATTATGCTTTAGCCTTTTCATTTTATTTTTATGGAATTTCAATGTCAACTTGTAAATTTTAATATTAATAAACATCAATAAGATGTTGAAGCATATTATTCTTGTTTCATTTTTAAATATTTGTTTTCTCTAGTTTATCATTATATTTGGATTTATTTTCAATTTTATATATTAATTTTTTTTAAGTGTTTATTTTCATTTTTATTATAATATTTGAAAGTTTTTCAATTTTTAATTTTAATTATAAAATTAAAAAAAATATAATTGAGTTTCTCTATGTAACAACCCACGAATGAGATATATCAAAATTTAGTCACCAAATTGAGAAATTTATATAAATACAAACAAAGCACCTTCCTTAAACATGTTACCATTAAAATTATTAAAATAGAATCTAGACTAAAAAAGTTAATAAATTTGGCCATTTAAGCTAACAATCTTATAACTTAAACTTTGAAATCATTATTATTTACATATTTATATTATTCTTTAAAATCATTATTATTTACATAATTATATTATTAATCCGAGGTCTTCATGGTGCTCATAATTTTTGACACCATTAAGTAGTGAAGTTAACATATGTAACGAAAAAAAAGCGAAGTTTCAAGATAACAAAGAAGTTCTGAGACTTGAGTTGATTTTGATTGAAAGGACATTACCACATACTTATTCACACTAACATTTTTTTTTAATTCTCTTTTCAACTTGGATTTTTTCGTTGTAATCTCTTTTCAAGTTGGATTATTTTGGACTTTTTACGATTTTATTATTCTATCTTGATATTAAGAAATGGATTTTCTTAATGACACGCAATAGTGAATCAAATATTTATATATTTATGGGATTTGGACTTTACAAACATACCACACCCATCCGAATAAATATACCATATACTTTATATATATATTTTCTTATATAGTTGACGATAACCAATAACTCAATTATTTTATAAATTCATGTTGTTTAAATTTGATTGTTGAATGTTTTCTTCATAATTAGAAATTATAAGTTGTTGTGGTACAGCTATATTGTTCAACTTTATAAGTTGCCACAAAGTCAAGGAAACACAAACTACAAGCAAAAACTGGAATAAATATACCATATAATTTATATTATATTTTTCACACAAACTACAAGCAAAAACTGGAATAAATATACCATATAATTTATATTATATTTTTCATATACAGTTGATGATAACCAATTGCTCAATTATTTTATAAATTCATGTAGTTTAGATTTGATTGTTGAATGTTTTCTTCACAATTAGAGATTATAAGTTGTGGTGGTACAGCGATATTGTTCAACTTTATAAGTTGCCAGAAATTCAAGGAAGCACAAACTACTTTAGGCATAAAATTTAGGAAAACCATGCAATATTGCACTTTTATTGATGATTATATAATGATAATCCTTAAATACAACCCCCTAGACTCAATATGTCTTATCATCCCATACTTTGATCTTATCCAAGTTGTTGGATTTCGTGGTCAGATTGAAAGCTCCTTTCCCATTCCTATTTAATCCACACAAGCTTACATTTTAGATGACCCATTTGTAGTAGGTGTCATGATGTTGGCTTTTTAAAATTATATGATTGTTATTATTTAAGTACCATTATTACTTTATGTCAATATTATTACTTTACTTGTATTGTTATTTTGTCGAGGGAAATTTTGATCTTTATCTTAGCAATTTGGATATTTATACGATAATGGATGAAATTGGGTGGGCATAGAAAATTATAGAAATTTGTATATATTTAAAATAAAAAAAAACTAAAAATTATTTATAAAAAATATAAATAAAATGTTATTTTGTTAATAATATTTTTGTTTTTTTATAGAGTATTTTTTATTTTTATATTAGATAATGTAAGAAATTGGGTATACATACAGTTTAGAAATTTTGAAAAAAATACATATAATTATATTGAAATGTAAGTTTTATTAATACGTGAGTTAATCTATGGTAATATTTTTTTTAGAAGATATGTTTAGTTATTCTCACGTGTCAAATCTTTGTGAAAAGATGTGAGCATATACAATGTATTTGTAAAAATGAAAAGTCAATAAAGGAAAGACATGAGAAGGTGGAATGCCAAAAGATTAGGGGGATGGGGAGTAAGATCACCAATTAATTCATAGAGATCACAAATCATATAAACTTGGAATCAATTTGTCCACAACTCATTAAGGATTTCTTTTATGCACATGAGTTGAGATCCAAAAGTTCAAAACAAAAAATTGTCCAACATTGTCTCAACCCATTGAAATGGTCTTTAGAAATTGTCTTTAATGGTCCAAATGTGTGTCATGAATTCCTTAATCATTTCTAGTGTTAGTGTTCATTACCATAATTAGCCTTCCCAAATTTGAGATAATGTGTGGTACTTGTTACACACGTTTTTCTCTTTTAATAAAATGTATAGTATGCATATTTATTATTTATATTTTACTGAAAAATTATTTTATTAAAAAATAGTTTTAATCACAAATAAAAGTGTTTAAATCCAAACAAAAAAAACTAGATAGGCTATGATTTAATGGGTTATAATTAGAAGGCATGTGCTACTTATTAGTCAAAATGTCATATCATAATGTTACACAGAAATATTGGAACATGACATGGTATATCAAATCCTATTCATTAATATATAATTATGTTTTATGGGGGAGAGTATAAATGTGGAACTTCTCAATGAAAAATGGTTAGTATTAGTATAATAATAAGACTTACAATAATTGGAAATATTATGTAGACAAAAATCATAAAGAATTTCAACAAAACATACCATCAAAACTCCCATCTTTATCAATACCCTAACGAAAAAATATGACTTGCTTAACTAGTTAATGAAGTGGAATATGTTAAGAGAGTGACATTTTCTTGATTTTATAAATGATATACTTCCAAACATACACAAACAAACATATTAGGTCATTTTTACTTTATATGAAAGAAGTGTTTTATGTCATAGCAAGAATTTAAAGATGCATAGTTCCGAATCAATGAAATGGAAGATATTAAATGTAGGATGTTAAGAGAGTGGTCCATAAAAGTCAATGATTATTTAAATGATTTATTTCCAAACACTCACAAACAAACATGTTAACCTTGATTCTATAAATGTTATTTTTCCAAAAACATAAACTGTAATGCACCCCTTGCACTACACGGCCTCATGAAACCCATCGATAGCCACGAAGCAGTCTTGAAGCTCTGTACAAGCTCCAAAATTTCTTAAACCTTTCAAAAAATACAAGCTAAACAATCAAACATGAGCTATAATAGGCTCAACCACAAAAGTGTAGAATTAAAAACAACTTATGCAAGCTTAAACATACCTTAAACACATATTAAAACTCATTAATAAACAACTAAAAACTTTAAACAACACCTTATCAAGATCTGACGACCAATATTCACTCCAACAGATAGATCCAATGGCCTACATCCACATCTGATCCTCCCCTCCTGGTCCTACCTCACCGTGTCAGTTCTCACTATTCCATGTCGATCTTGACCTTACTGACATCAACAGTTGGGAGTTGACACATCAAAACTAGTGATACAACCCTTCCTCATGACATTCGAATTCCAATGTTGGTAGTCGGGATTCAGATTACCAACGATGAAAACACATTCATCGCTCCAGACTTATGACTTTCGACATCAGTAGTTGGGAGTTGACACCGATAGATAAGACTTCAAATGGACACTCCCAACTTTTGATACCCATCATCGGTACATTGAAAGTCGTGAGTCGACATGAAATTGACAAATAGATTCAATGAACACCTTCACTTTCAATTTCCTACATCGAAACCAACTCAATCAACAAGTCACGATTGCACATCAGCACAGTTATCAATGGTCATGAATACATCAATTCAACAAACAAACACATTTTTCAAATAAAATGACTAAGGAAAAAAAGGTGAATAAACCAAGGGTTCTTCCATGACTTGGAACCGAATCCTCATCCACCAAAGCACGTGTCAAACTCAAATATTGACATACAAACATAAATGTAAACAAAGGGAAATAATCAAGGCGAACACAAAACGTTACAAGCTTTCAACCAACACTGCAAAATGAGTTTACCATAGAATTATCACCCAAAAACACAGGTTCCCAACCAAACAAACCAATCTCAAACATACCAAAGGACTAAATACACAAGTTCGATATCAACCAAGGAATCACAACAAGAATTCACGATATTAAATGCAACCATCATACAAGATGAAAACATGAAACCACATCCTTTATGCAAGCATAAACAACTCAAGGAATAATGAAATTCCTTGTTATTTCAATAATATTACTTGTTCCAAAACCCATCAGACCTAAAGAATTCAACATGATCTTTTCCCTTTTTTAAACACTTAGCAGGAATGGGAAAGCAATGACACGCTTCCTCCCTCAAGTCCAAATAACAAAACTTTATACCTCAAGCAGTTCACCAATAGAGTATAACTTAAAGATATCATAACACCTCATAAACGTAGGTCAATCAGCATTCTGAAATGAACAATAATTTTACCAATTTATTATCATTATATAACATTCCAATTCCTTAGAGAAATTCATCAACCATCATTTGTAACTCATTGAATATTTTACTCAAAACATAGAACATTTAACAGGGTAAAAGCAAGCTAAAACCTGCAATGGTTTACAATCCCTCATGAAGACATAAGGTGCTTTGTCCCTTTTAAAATTTTAGTAGGACTTGTCTAACAAAATCATGCCACAACCAACTAGTCCAAGTATTAAAGATTAAACATCAAAGAAGCTCATAAACATATCATCTAATTTATGGTCAACTCAGAAAGTCTTTGAGCATTTTATTAACTTAATTATAGATAACCAATTAGAGATAATTCCTCATCCATTGATAGTGTTGTTAATAACCAAATAAGATTATTCATTCAGTAGCAAAACTGACCAACACCATGGACATGTTAATTTGTCAAGCACTTTCACAATATAACAATGCTTCACCCATTTATAGGTAATTAGCATAAATATCATGCATCATTATTTCAAGAACCTAGATGACATTTGTAACTATTTCAATAATAACAGAGAGCTCCAACACTTAACTGAATTCATAAACAGTTGGAAATTGGATTTGTGGATTCCATGCTCCACCCAACCATAGGTCTCTGCCCAACCTATATTATTTCATCCCTTAAAGACTACCCTCAAGTTGGGACTTGTAAATTCACCAAGAGAATCTCTCCTTTACACAAATCTCTTCCCAACCTAGGAAATGACATTTGGACCCCCCCAAACACAGGGAACTAATACCCAAATCTATTACCAACCCAGGAAATAACATTCAAACACATTCCCAAACACATGGAACTAATACCCGAATCTATTTCCAACCTAGGAAATAACATTCGAAAACATTCCCAAGCACATGGAACTAATGCAAGTCTATAGGAATCCAGGAAGCTGAATATGGACAAATTCATGCCATACCACACAATCCCCACTCTCATATCCTTCTGATGGTGCCACAATGAAACTCATCACCGCTTAGTCAACACCTAGGAACTCTACTAGAGCGGTTCAAGCATAATTCGTCATTCAATTGGACACAATTCGACAATTAAGCACATAATTATTTGAAATATTTTAGGGATACAAATATGGCCACGCATACCAGGGTTTCATGGATGCATCAGGGTATTTTGTTTCAACTAAACTCATCCAACTTAGGAATCGACCTCAACCACCCTCTCCATGCTTCCCTACATCCACTATGTTCTGCTCAACCCATTATTTCCTCCATGCATTCTTCCCCAGGATTTCCCATGCATAGAACTACACTCTACACACTACCTTCTTCCATCTCTTCCCATGAGAGATGGAAACGAAAACCCATGTAGCATCCTTTTCTTGACATCCCCATTCGTCACCTTACCCTAGGACATAACTATTGTCAAATTCATTGCATGGATCTTCCCCAAGAGAAATGTGTCAAAGACAAAAAGCGTCCCCCACCTAATCCTCCACTAAGCACACTTGGTCAAATAAAACATGATTAGGGTCAAAAAAAGGTTTAGCAAAGGTTTAGGATTAACAAAAGTGAAAAAGAGTCTTCATAAGGTTTGTAAGGTTGACAGGGTTATGACATAGCCCCCTTCTAGGCTATACAACCCCCCTCATTTTCCCTTGGTGAATTTACCAGTCCCCTTTCTCTTCAGCATGATGCCACCACCAAAGCCAATTTATAATTTTATATTAAAGAAGTAAAATATTTACATTTGTTGTTCCGTTCGAGAAATACAAATCAATATTTACATGATACAATAAGGGGTTTCAACTAGGGACATTACACAAACAAACATGTTGAATCATTATTAATTTACATAAATTAGTATTTTTATATTATAAACAATTTAAACAAGATTTTCTAAGTTATATACTTCATAACACACAACAAACATGTTGAAAATTCCTACTTTACATTAAAGGAGGGATTTTATATAGTAGAAACAATTCCAAGAAACATAATTTTTAGGTGTATTCGACCTTTTTTTATTGGGGTTGATGTGTTATCATATATAAATCTTCTCAACCAATTTGTATTAATAGTAAGTATTGTTAATTTTTTTATCTTAGTAGCAGAATTACTCTAGTACTTTAAACAATGAATAATCAGAAGCATAAAAATTCATAGATGACATGGAATTTATCGTGGGAAACCCTATATAACTTGAGGGAGAAAACCCCAACAAGATATTCCTTAATATATTGATAGAAAGAAGATAATGTATTTACAATGAGCATATTACGTCAAGCACCCTTGGTGCAATATCAAATAGAAATACCAAGCACCCCTAGTGCAATATCATAGCAAGAGAAAATATAGATTAAGAGAAGAACCCAACAATATATACAACACTAAAGCAATTCATTTTTTTTTGTCACATGCACAAAATAGTGAATGCATTCAAGAGAGAATCTGCTCTTCACATTGATCTCATCAAATCCTGCAGAATGAGTGCACAATATTTCTCATTTTTGGCTTATATCTTTGTTTTCTAACTTCAGGATGACCTCGCCCTTCATCTGGATTCTAGACCACTTAGTTAGGTTGCTAACTCAAGTGTCATCATACAAATACTTAGTTAATTAGATCTTCTTTTTTAACACTCAATTAACTCTTTTAGCTGAAGTTTTTCTTATTAAATCCACTGACGTGAACAATTCAAATTCTCTCTTATTTAACTGAAGTCTTTATTGTTAACATCACTAAAGTGACCAATTCGAGTTCTCTCTTATCTTATCACGTCTCATCTTTATCTCTTGTCTTATTTTCATGGTGGTCTCATGCCAACTTTAATTTATTTATCATATCAAATATACCGAGGAGATTTTTCCAATGATGTGATAATCTCATTCTACTGTCGTTCCAAGTGGTCATGTACTAAAGTAATTCACTTTAGAGGTGGTCAATCTCTAGTGGAGACTTAATAGCTTATCCATTTCTAAGACCATGGTTAGTAGTACATCACACCATTCATGCCTCGACTTGCAAAGATATACCTAAAAACATGAGGATCTGTGTTGATACATAAGACCTTAGTCTTGACAAACAAGACTACACATCACCATTTCTTTGACAAACAAAGCAATTTCCTTAACACACGAGGCTTAACCTTTACACATAAGTCTTTTTCATTCTTGATTCCAACTCAAGAATATACTCCAAGTTTCTTGAGTCCAACTCAGCCTCCCTATGGCACTACCTTGACACACGAGGCTCAATCTTGACACACAAGATTGACTTGGAGAATGACTCATGAAGCTGTAAATTTAACATTCCCTCTCAGCGAGGGAGGAATTTTGCTCCAAGACAAGCTTGTCTCATAAGTACATATACTTCATCAAGGACATATGCTTAATCAACATATCAGCTATCTGCTCATGAGTAGCAATGTACTGAAGTCTTACAACACCTCTATGGACCATGTCTTTGATGCAGTGGTATTTCATCTCAATGTGTTTCAATTTTTCATGAAACATAGGGTTGTCTGAGAGCTTAATGTAGCTCTGATTGACAGAGAGAATGGAAATAGTCTCAAGCTTCTCACTAAATAACCCAACCAATAGCTTCCTAAGCCACACAACTTCTCATCATGAATTACTGGATACAATAGATGATGCTTTTGTAGTACTCTAGTATATGGAGCCCTGTTTCTTATTGGACCAAGAGATCACAACTGATCCCAAGCTAAAACAATATTTGGATGTACTCGTCTGATCAATAATACTACCACCCCACTCAGAGTCATCATAACCAAGTAACATCACTCCACCATTGGAAGCATATATGAGTCCATAAGAAATAGTACCCCAAAGTTATCTAAGCACATCCTTGGTAGCAACCCAATGTCTATGTCTTGGATCAGACATGAAACGACTCAAGATACTCATAGCATAACATATGTCTAGTCTAGTATGTATCAAATACATGAAGGAACCAATGAGGTGTCTATACATGGAAGGATTGACTAGATCTAATCTAGAATCTGAATCATGTAGTTTCTTTAGATTAGAAACCATTGGTGTAGACATGAACTGATAGTTCATCATACCAAATCTATGCAACATATCAACTATGTACTTTCCTTGTGAAAGAAATACCTCACCTTTCATTTGCCAAAATTCTAGACCAAGAAAATAGTGCATAAGACCCAAGTCATTCATTTCGAACTTAGAAGTGCGCTCCCTCTTGCACCGAGCTATCTTATGTTCCTCTCCAATAAGGAACATGCCATAAACATAGAGAACCAAGATCAATGTCTTTTTCTCCACAACCTTGAAGTACATGTTGGGGTTAGATTCTCTTTTGGACAATCCTAAGCTCTGAATACAGTTGTCAATCCTCGAATACCAATCCCTTTGGGTCTTTTGCTACTGCTACTGATGATGAAGATGGTGATCACGATGTTGAAGTCATTTGAAACGATGAAGAAGAAGAAGATGATGATGATGATGATGATGATGATGATGATGATGTTGATGATGATGATGATGATGTTGATGATGATGATGATGTCGATGATGATGAATATGATGATGATGATGATGATGATGATGGTGATGATGATGATGATGATGACGACGATGATGATGTTGATGATGATGTTTGAGTTTGGAAACCTCCAACATCGTCAATGCATGTGTCTAGTCTAACCATGCCAAATTTCACACCAAGCCAACAAATATATAAAAAATTTCATCGTTGACCCCACATAGCACATTAGTTAATCTATAGGTATGGTTTTTGTTGCTCAAATGGTTAGTGGCAGTCATGTTTGATAATGAATTTGATGATGATGATGATGATGATTCCAACGACGATGACGATGATGAAGATGGTGATCACCATGTTGATGTCATATGAAATGATGATGAAGATGATGATGATGATGACTGTTGGTAATAACTCCCAATTCGTTAATCTATTCATGGCTAAGCATTCATTTATACATTCATGTGACGGTTTATTTCACCTTCCGTCCAGCCTTT
>LPNX010606010.1:503630-556759 GCA_001517045.1 Pseudotsuga menziesii
GTATCTCCTCACAACGCAGTCTCACCAGGCACACCATTCCCACTATATCGTAGCATCAAGATACTAATAAATAGTAAGTGGCATATAGGAAAGAGTGTAGATGCTGCAATATGCTCTCAGCTTCACCAAGATCTTTGACATGGACAACTAGGTCTTATAACTTCAACGAAAAAAAAAGAATACTGGTCGCTCTATCCCCATCACTGATCACTGGTATCAGCAGTCTCCACGCAAATTCGTTGCAGATTCGTTGCAGCATATAAATGATACCAGCAGTCTCCACGCAAATTCATTGCAGATTCGTTGCAGCATATAAAAGATACCAACACGCAGCAGTAAATTGTATCACGATACCAGCAATACGCCGATTTACAAAGGAACCAGACACGATCAGTCTCCACGCAAATGTATATAAATGGATACCAGCAACACGCAGCAGTAAATTGAAGTAAAAATTGAGCACTCTTCAACGTATCATATACCAGGAGGGTTTATGCAGCCAGGAGGGCGCATAAACTAACACATCAACACGCAGCCAGGAGGGTTTATGCAGCCAGGAGGGCGCATAAACTACCACAATCTCCAAATCAATACGCAGCATGCAGTGGTCTCTTCATAAACTTGCAGTCTCCAGTGAGTCGCTGAATACAATTCTTACATCAAGAATATAACGCATATGGCAGGAGGGACGAGTAGAGAGCAGTGGGCAATGAGCAGCAGCTCTGAAACAAATGGACGAAGGGCAGAATGTAGGTCTGGCACCCAGACTGCCAAGACTGACAAGCAAACAGGCAGGAGTTATGCTCTGATACCACTTGTTGGTAATAACTCCCAATTCGTTAATCTATTCATGGCTAAGCATTCATTTATACATTCATGTGACGGTTTATTTCACCTTCCGTCCAGCCTTTTCGGCTTCCAACTATTCCTATTTATTTATTTACAATATTATAATCCCTAACGGATTATATTCTAACAATGACAATGATGATGTTGATTATGATGATGATGATGTTGATGTTTGAGTATGGAAACCCTCCCACACTGTCAATGCATGTGTCTAGTCTCATTAGAGGAAATTTCAACCTTAAAATGGGCCTTCCAAAAATAATACAAATTCCATGTCATCATGTATTAGCCAATCAAAATGCTTTAAAATTCAAAAAGGGAGCACCTCTTAAACAATTTTTTAATATAAATTTGGGGATAGTATCATTAAAAAACTACTTTTTTTGTTCGTATTTTCGACATATCTCCCTATGTTTTTACTCAAATTTCTATTGGGAGAGCTCGTTGGATGCGGTATTTAATTCCGCATCCAACGAGTACCCACTTGGCATACTTTTGACAGGCTCCTCTACCCCAAAAACAAGAAATGCCTAAAAAAACGTGATGATGATGTCACCATCACTTTTTTTTAGGTATTTCTTGTTTTTGGGCTAGAGGGGCCCGTCAAAAGTATGCCGAGTGGGTACTCGTTGGATGCAGAATTAAATTCCGCATCTAATGAGCTCTCTCAATCGACATTTGAGTAAAAACACAGGGTTATATGTCAAAAATACGAAAAAAAGTAGTTTTTTCTTTTCTTCCTCCAAAATTAATAAATATTGTTTTATTATTTTAAGTATAATTTTATTAATTTTCCTTAGGAGGCCCATTTTGAGTTGAAATTTCCTCTAATGAACCATGCCAAATTTCACACCAAGCCGACACATATACAAATTTTCATCGTTGGCCCCACGTAGCACATTAATTAATCTATAGGTATGGTTTTTGTAGCTCTAATTGTCAGTGACAGTCATGTTTGATGATGATGATGATAATGAAGTTGATGATGACGATGATGATGATGATGATGAAGATGATGATGATGACGATGATGACGATGACGATGATGATGATTATGATGATGATGATGAAGATGGTGATCACAATGTTGATGACGATGATGACGACAATGACGACGATGACGTCAATAATGATGTTGATTCATATGAAATGATGATAATTATGATGATGATGATGATGATGATGATGTTGATGATGATGATGTTGATGATGATGATGACGATGACGATGAAGATGATGATGATGATGATGATGACAATGACGACGATTATGTTGATGATGATGATCCCGATGATGATGATGATGATGATGATGATGATGATGATGATGTTTGAGTGTGGAAACCCTCCCACACTGTCAATGCATGTGTATAGTATAACCATGCCAAATTTCACACCAAGTCGACACATATATAAAAATTTTCGTCCTTGGCCCCACATAGAAAATTAATTAATCTATAGCTATGGTTTTTGTAGCTCGAATTGTTAGTGACATACATGTTTGACGATGAAGTTCATGATTATGATGATGATGATGATGATGATGACGACGACGACGATGTTTTAGTCTAAAAATCCTCCCACACCGTCAATGCATGTGTCTAGTCTAACCATGCCAAATTTCACAGCAAGCCGATACAAATATACAAATTTTCATCATTGGTCCTATGTAGCACGATGAATATGATGATGATTATGATCATTATGAAGTTGACGATGATTATGATGATGTTATTTATGGAAACGATAACGATGATGATGATGATGATGACGACGACGATGACGACGCTGATGAAGATGATGGACTTAAGTATTGAAAAAGAACATGCCAAAGAATACTGCAAAGACATTGAACATCAAATTAAAATTGATAAGATTT
Organism: Pseudotsuga menziesii; assembly: GCA_001517045.1. Classification (NCBI taxonomy): domain Eukaryota; kingdom Viridiplantae; phylum Streptophyta; class Pinopsida; order Pinales; family Pinaceae; genus Pseudotsuga; species Pseudotsuga menziesii. The sequence goes on from LPNX010606010.1 coordinate 506,358, forward strand.
AACTTACCAATAGGTGGAAGCACATTGTTCACAAAAATAAATATTTCTTTCTCTGCACCTACATTTATTCTCGTGCGTATCATATGTACAAACTGTCCCACTGTAAAATCTGCTGGAATCATATATCTGGAAATCCAAAATGATGATCTATTCAACTACAGTAAAAATGAATTATAGATTTGTATCTTCAATTTGATGAAATTAATTTCTTTTGCAAATCAAATTATATAATAATAGTCAAATATTTAAAAATTCAACATATCAAAAAGTAACTTATTTACAATATAACAAGACTTGGATCTTACAGGTATGAGATTTGGATACTTGTTACAGATTATTTTAGCCTCGTATTTTCTCCTATCTGTAATATGAACTCATTAATGTTAGTTACTCTTTTTAAAACAAATAAGATAAAATAATATTTCTAATTAAATTATTGAATTTTAGTACCAATAAAATTCAATATTTATATCGCAAGATTCAATCAAAATATATAGAGTAGAGAAATTACTGCATACCTCGTACACTTAAATAGACTTCATCATATTATTCATCCAAGTCATCATCTGTATCATCAGATCCAGAGTCAACATTGTAATGATTAGCCATATAATTATCATCATCTAAGTCAGTTACGATCATCATGTCATCGTCTATATCATCTTCATGGGAATTGTCTGCTACATCATTTGATTCAACTAATTCTTTGACATATTCTTCTCGATCATCATGATCATCTAACTCATGTTGATCATGATCTTCATCATCATCTTCTTCTTCCAGAACCTCTTCATTACCTTCCTCTAGGTTATACTTAACCAAAATTCCCCTTGGATTGCGTCTCATAACAAATGACCCACCCGCTTTACCTGGAGCCTCAGAATAAAATGCATGTTCACATTGGCTTGGAATAACATAGGGCTTCGTTCCTGGCTCAAACAACCTTGTATTTACCATGGTAAATCCATTATAATGTTCAATAATAGTTTTATCGGGATCACGTGGATTCAATCGTAACCTATACCATTTGACAACGAACAGAACTAACTTGAAGGATTTAAAGTTACACTGAAGAATATCTTCTAGATACCCATAATATCAATTTTCTGAGAGTTCTGGATGTATGCCACTTCTAGATGAAACATTGGTCACCTCAAAGACTGTAGATATCCCACAATCTAATGTTCTCTTTGTTTCATCCAAGTTCTTTATGTGATATCTACAACCATTGCACACCATAGCCTTGTAGTGTTTTACCTACATCAACCCATACACGAAAATATTACATAATGATTCAATATTTATGATTAAGTGCATGTTTATGAAACCATAAAGGGAAAAAAACAACGTGTACATCAATATGTAATTTGCAAAAAAAATGAATTAGAGTGGTTGATTAATATGCTTTCCTACTTATCTTTTAAACCATATGCTAAATTGATTTCCCTTTGTGTAAGATTGTTATATCCATTGCGATGTGTTGCTTTAACCAATGAAGCCACACCTTCCCAAGATATTCCATGATCTGGTTGTTCGCGTCGTTCAATCCATACCTTTATCTAGTTAATATTGTTTGCAATGTATAAATGAATTGCAACCCACTCTCGACCAACTGCTTGATGAAAATTAAAATTAAAATTCAAGACAGATGTAAATTATCTTAACCAAGTATATGCTCTTAACTGATACAATAGATTGAATATGCAAATAGAATATGTATGATATATATACATAAAAGTAAAATGTCAAATGTATTATATTAAATAACATCCACTAGCTAATAATTACCTTTCACCTTCCTTGATCTACCTTTCCCCTTCAGGTACTCCCATTCAATTTTTTTATTGGAGTTCAGATCACAAATGTGACGTAAATTGAGCTTTGACGCTAAATTAGGAAGATATTCACTAACATACAACATGTTTTTGTATGCCATATATCCCTCCATCATAGAACCATAAAAAGTGCTCATTTTCTAACCAAACCCTTCATAAATTTCAAGTGCCTTTCAACCATCCACATGGACCTTGAGTGCACAGGTCCGGACCATTCAATCTCCTCAACTTGGTGTATGAGGTAGTGTTGATGTGCATTGAAAAATGCTGAAGGTATATGCTTCTGCATTTCACACATGAGACGAGGAATTTATCTCCAACAATACTTTATATCTCCTTTATGGATCTCTTTAGACGAAAACCATCTACAAGTGATGCAAACCAATAACGATATCTAACAAAAAAAACATTAAATTACATAACATGATTTAGTGCACAAAAAAAAAATATAAATTATATGATGAATTAAAGAAATATTAAGCACATGCAAATAATCGCTAGTTACCTCATGTATTTCCCAAGATCATATATAACTTGTTTGACATTGTTGTCAAAGTTGTCCAGGAGAGAGAGAGGTATAACATACTGTAACAATATACAAACCACATCATTTTTTAAACAAAGAGTATACAAACAAAACAACAACAATATGCAATGGAATTAAAAAAAAAATTTATATGGATATAACCATAATAATTACCTTCATGAAGACATGCCAATCATGCGTTTTCACCCCTACAAAATTATCTTTCTTTGTTATGATATTCTTCGTGTTCGCACAAAATCTAGTGGGAAATTTAATTTTCCACATGACTTCTTTTACAACATTAATTTGCTTCCCCGTTAACATCTGAGGATTTGAGTTTATATTAATTTGGTCTCTGTTGCTATGAAATTGAATGAGGTATTTCATTGCACGGTTTCCTTCTTATGTCTTTGCAAAATTTCACAATTTTTTCTTTGTCACTCCTTAGCTCCAATAGTCTCCATAATGTTTCAGTCACATTCTTTTTGATATGCATTGTATCAAACAGATGAGCAAATTGTAGGTGCTCATAGTAGGGAAACCTGCTGAATTGTTTAGGATAACTTTTCATTCCTCATGGAAGCCCATTAATGCCTTCATGATCACGACGGACATCATGAATCGTAGTCCATAAATAAATTATAGAAATCAATTATGGCCACTACAGTGAAAAACACACAAGAAAAAAATACATAACAATTCATATACGCCAATGATCCATACGTACTAGCTTGATGATTTCTATTAAATTGCAACTTCCAAAGGTGACATGTCATTCCCTATGGTTTTAATGCAGTCTCATGATTCCCATTGAGAATAATTTTTTGGTTGTTCTATACATGTGATTCTTAGAGAGGAAGTTCCTATACTAATCAAAACCTCCTTTCTTAATATTTTTGAGTGCTGAGATTTGATCTTAGGAACAAAAAATGGATATGCAAATTTTCCCTTTGTCTAAAGACCTACATATAGATATGGAATATGTATGTCAATTATAATTATATGTAAACTATATTAACTAGTTCATAAAATTAAATGCAATTAAAGTGGAACTTAAAAATACAAACAAAAAAAATGGGTTAACCCTAGGGAATTTTGTATTATCCATACAAGCATTGCATGGAATTGAAATTGCCTTTGTCATATTGGTATAGATACATCATACATACTAATTCCATTCCATAACTTTAGTAGCTCGTTTATAAAAGGTTCTATATATACATTCATATCTTTAACTTGTAACTTACCTGATTGATTTGAAGTACATATAGAATATATAATTATGATAACCATTAAGATATATAAACCATGCACAAGACTAAAATAAAATATATATATATGACATTAGGAAACAAAATATGAAAAATGAGATGCCACAACTACATTAAAAATAAAATAGTTGTAGACACAATATACCTGGAATAATCATTGACAACATTATGTCCTCCCTCTTTATTGACAACCATGGAGGAATGTTATTGTCGATAACAAAAATAGGACACACTGTGTAAATGGATCTCATCTCTGAAAATGGATTAACACCATTTGCTGCCAAAGAAATCCTAAGATTACATGGTTCTTCTTTAAATTGAGGCTAGTTTTCCTCCATATATCTAAATGCAGAACAATATGTAGGAATTCAAATAACAACATCTTGAGTTCTATTCCTTGCATGGTAATCCATAAATTGCATTATGTTTTTGCACCTGAACACTCGTTGCAAACATGGAATGATGGGAATATAATGAAGAACCTTGTCAGGCACCTTTTTTGTTACTTGATCTGTTCGATATCTACTTAATATATGACATTTTAGACATTCTATTGCAAATTCATGTTGATTATTTTATATAACATGGTCATTAAGGCATGCATAAATTACTTCATAATGCATTCCAATCTCTTTCATGATGGAAGATAAATATAGATATGTGCGAGGTAAAATATTTGATGGTGGTGACAAAAATTTAGCTATCAACCTACATCAAATAAAAATAAAAATAGAGTTAATATATTATATAAATAATATTAACAAAATACATTTCATCCGTATTAATTTGAATTATGAATTAAAAATACAATTATTAGAGGAACACATATAACCTTTATCACGATCATATATATGTGATGGATTATTTTACATACCTTAACATCTGTGTGATTGATATGTTTGAAAGACCATTCATAACCTTCAAGTTCATTATCAACAATATAACATAGAGAAATTTGTTTTGGAGCCTTCATAAAGGGGTTTTTATGCCTTCTCAAGAAGAGGTATATCGTGAACATCATCAAAGTTATCAATATTTTCATGATCATGATCATGATCATCATCCATTCTAAAATTAAATGAACCATGGATCAATGTATTTGTACCACCATGTTCAAATACATTATTAGTATGATCATCTTCTTCAATAGGATCCTTAACTTGTTCTCCATTAAGCATAGATCCACGTTCCTCCGGTACTTGTTCTGAAAGAACTTCCTTTGGACGATATGTCGTAGGATGTATTTCCTTTATAATTACATGAATACATCAATAGATATAAGTTAATATAGGAAATATTAAAATAATACATACATTTACCGAAGCAAAAAATATAAAAACCTTTATAATGCTAAACTTACAAATGGACGATATTCATTCCCCCCCTCAACGTGTCCATGTTCCCTACAATTTTTGTGGCTATTGTGATCAATATTATTCTCCTCTTAAAGCCCTTGCATTGACTACATGGACAATAACATTTCCCATCACCCCTTCTTTTCACTGCATCCCACAGCCTAGCAAGCAATTGTTGATTTTGTTCATTTGGATCAGGAATACTGCTACTTGACATTTTTTCACAAAAATATTGAATGAAGACTATCCACAATCTTAAAAAATGAAGGTCCACACATCACTATTTCCACAAACGGTGGTTTGTCGAAGAATAAAATAATTATTGCAAACCATTTGTATGATGTCTGCAAATAGTCTGTTGAGAAATAAACTAATTCTGCAAACCGTTTGTTGAAGAATAAAACAATTCCTCAAACTGTGGATGGAGGAATACAATAATTACTCAAACTGTCCATCGCTTCTATAGAAAACATGTCGAAATGTTTCTGTAATTTATATATTTTCAAATTCAATCGTCATCGAATATCCAACGATATTAACCTAGTTAATGTTGCAAAAAGTAATCCAAATTTGTTGGAATTTCGATGATATTAACCTAGTCGTCATTGCAAAAAAGTAAGTCAAATTCGTCGAAAATCAGACCAATAAGTGTCGCAAATCCGATGACTGTATTGTCAAATCACCAACAAAACTGGTGTCGAAAATATTACGACACTTGTGTCAAAAATTCAACACCAAATTCTATCATCAAAATTAAAATTAAGCAGAAATCGTAATTTCAAATTCAAATCTGACAAAACAGTACTTTTTGTCGGATGTCATCCTATTTTGTTGTCAAATTTTGGTTTAAAATCTTGTTGTGTCCTCCCTTTATGACTGAAATATCAAATTTGTGCACCTCACATCAGGTAAACTTACGACATCATCATAGCCTCAGCCACAACCCCAGTCGCAGACCGATCCCACCTCAGTCTTTCTCTAGGGAATTATTGGGGTTCATTTCCCATACATACCATCTCGTTTCTCTTTCCACCTTCATGAATAATGAGTAAACCAGTCATGGCTACTCTTAAACTTATGGGATTAAATTTGGGCGTCCTAGTGTGGTACCTCAATCCACCCAACCCCACCCAAACACCACAAATCATGTTGACACTAGTCCAAACTATTGAGACAGTGTAACATCCACCTCCAAATACACAACTAGTGGCTCCTTCATCCTCTCCTGCATCCTCTCCTCCTATGAAGGATGGGGGAAAGGCACCAAAATACCCTACATAACCATTCCCACATCCTACTTGTTCCTTATGCAATGTCCTCAGCCACAGTACTCAAAATTGTCCTGATCTGTCATTTCTTCGCACCCACATGCGCATAATAGTAGAGGGCGACGAAACTCTGGTTGTTAATGTACCGAATATCCCTACGGTTAAGAACAAATCATTACGTATGAACCAGTCATGTGTATTTTGTGTCCTCTATGGTCATTACCCCCATCATTTCCCAAACCTTCCTGAGTACCGGTCCCTTCTCACTAATTTTGCAAGTATTTCCTTGAGTCAGAAATCATTGTCCTTGAAGAAATACACCCTCCCACTTCTTCCTTGGATACCACCAACACCTTCTTTATGATATCAGCTTCCAATTTTCTTTCCCCCTCATCAACCAAAGAATATCCCTTTGATCAATCTAGGCAACACTTTCATAATAGCAAAGAGATCCTTGAATATAGCACAACTCATGAGTATCCTTGGGATGACCTACACCACTGCTCATTTTACATCCTCGATGAAAATTCCTCATCGTCAGATCAATTCTATGTTGAATAAAAAGATTTTATTCATGGAAGTGTATATTGGTCCAAAAACCCAATCCTCGTCTATGGTGTGGAGTCGGTTCTATTCCTAAGATGACCAACCTGAATACCCTTTATCATAGTTTTTCCTTCTTGTTTTGAATCATTTTTACCACGAGTTTCACCATTTTTTTCCTTGGTTGTTCTAGATGGATCATACCTCACCCTTCTATGTTGGTTTCATTGATTGTGCAAGTATATCGTCTCCTAATCTCGCCTTGACTGCATGGGTCATTTATTCCCTATCACATGAGTTTATCCATATCAATGAAATGTGTGTCGAAATTTCTACGAACAACCAGGATGAGTATGATGCGCTTTCGATGGTCTCCTGACCACCGCCCTTCACTTGGGTATTCGTCACCTTGATGCCTTCTTAGACTCTCAAAAACTTGCCATCCAGTTGAATAATTACTACTGGGTACACGATTCCTGCCTCTTTAGAAAGCTCCTATGCACTAGACAATTGATTATAAATTTTGAATCCATTTCATTCACGTATGTTCCTAGAAGTCTCAATAGTTTAGCAGATCAAATGGCTAATGACGTTCTATATTGGTACATCAATCACCACATATAGGAAACAAAATTCATCATGCATCATTATATAGTCATGCATACATATGTCATATATATCATATAGGCATATTCATCATGATAACAAGAGACTTATATAACACATAAACATACCAAAAATGTGCACCCATGTTCATCCATATCATAATATCATAATCAGTTTGGTATCTTGAAACAAATACAAAAAATAGAAGCCCCACAGGATTTATCATTCGATAATACATATAATACAAAAATTCCCCATGCTCAAATGCATTAGGGGGCATCACCACATGCTTCTAGTATGAGTCTGAGTCCTCTGACTCTGTCTCCTCCTCAGTATCCCCTCCTCATCTGAGGTCTCCTCCTCCATTGGAACATCTCCCTGTGTCACCACTCTGACATACTCAATAGGCACTATGGACCTCCTCATTAGAGCAATCCACTTTGGAAGAGCTCGGTAACACACAATGATCAAGTCGTCGTCCAGATACTACCACCCAGCTTCATTGAATCCCTCTAGTAGACTCTCCACATCCAACCAAAGTGAGTGTAAAGTAGCACTCTGTTGGCTCCTCTTCCCATGAGCAGGTGGATCTAACCCCTCCACTCTTACCCTATGTCACTGGTATCCCACTAGAGGATGTTTCCCACATCTGCAAATGCACACAGTATGCCGTCAATATCAATCACATGTATACTCTATCTACAAACTATGCTAGTAAATAAAAATATACGACTAAAACCACAAAGAGTCATGTATACATATCATCTGGTCCCCAGAACTGTCTAGGAGGTCGAGGCATCTATGGATCATTAGAGGAAATTTGAGGTCTAAAATGGGCCTCCTAAGGAAAATAATAAAATAATAGTTATTAATTTTGGAGGAAGAATGAAAAAAACTGCTTTTCGTGTTCGTATTTTCGACATATCTCCCTGTGTTTTTCCTCAAATTATGAGCGGGAGAGCTCGTTGGACGCGGAATTAAATTCTGCATCCAACGAGCTCTCCTACTCAGAATTTGAGTAAAAACACAGGGAGATATGTTGAAAATACAAACAAAAAATTAGTTTTCTTTTATGACAAATATGTCAAGTCAACCATTATGGTTGACTCATTTTACTGAAATTCTATTGGTTCTTGAATTTCAACTCACAAAATTTATTGTTGGCGCGTTTTCTTATAAGGCCCATTTTAGACCCCAAATTTCCTCTAATGCTACTCAGTAGTCCATGCCTGCATATGGATAATTCTCAATGAGTATAGGAAGCTTCCACCATTGTAAAAATAACGCCTGGGTGAAGAAAAACCTATTATATCGACTCCCTTCGGGATCATCATCTCACACCACTACCTCATACGAGGCTCATGTGGTCCTCCATTGTGCACCGCCAGATGCGATCGCAGTGTCGGTAACCACTCAAAGAAGAATGAGCACACAAAGGGTGGGAAGAAAAAATCCCCATCCTTCAGGTTAGCTTGGCTCATCCCACGCTAAACTGATGTCAGGTAAATCTGAGCCCACCCATAGTAGGTGCCCCTCAACACACTCTCGACCATTAGGGTAGGTATCTCACCTCTAGCTCATGACCAATTGAGATAACCATAGAGGCTACATCAACCCTATTAATATTATTATTATTATTATCGGTATTGTTCTTATTTGTATACTTATTTTCTATTAGTATATCTATTATTATTATCATTGTTATTATGATTACTGTAATTATTAATATTGTTGTATTTATTAGATGATCCATCATATATTCTTTATTGGAGTAATGGTATCTAATTGTTTCTAACCTTCCATCCACTATGCCTATTTAGATTGTTGGGTGTTTAAAAATTTTAATGGATGCTCTAAAATTTCATTTAAAGTAGTTATCCAATTTAGCTACCACTTGAGTGGTTTCAAGATATAATTGGTGTTTAGTCTTATGGTAATGTATAACAAGCCTAGAGGTATGTTAGTAGTCCAGTTGGATGTTAGATTCATGTTCTTTTATAGTTTGTTGGAGGGTTCGACTTGTTTCATCAATGTATGATTTTTCTCACAAGAAAAGTACCATATAGACACCTTTATGGTGTCATCGATCTCAATTAGATATTTGACATACCTCACCATCCATCTAATGGTATTTTTAGGCTAGAAAGCAGTGATGACATTGTTCCTATTTAGGAGCTTGGAAATATTATCTATAAATCCATGGATATAAGGGATATAATAATTTCAATAACCAAGGATCTACTATTCTTCTACTAGGTTCTAATGTCTTAACGATGAACTACTTTAGACATTGAACACATTGACAAAAAATCTTTCAATATGGATTCCGTATGAAACTACAATGATCAAATTTGAGCTAACTCTTGTTTGTTTCCTAAAACCAATCTCATCACTATATGTTAAACTAAGAAAATCCTACTCGCATTAATAAGGAAACTAAGTTGCTTTCATCAACCACATATTAAACTCTTGCATGATGCAACAAACAAATGAAAGGTTTGTTAATTATAAAATAAGGATTCAGTGTGTTAGATTAAGTGGTTGAGAGCTCTATTCATAAGCAGGAGGTCTCAAGGTAAAATACCTCAGTGGCTATGTAAGGGCATCACTCAATGCCCCCACTAGGAAAGGCCCCATAATCAAGGCCAACGGTTTAACTTAGGAACCATACTCAAAATGAGGGGAAGTACTCGAGGGCTTCTTGAGACATGTTCCATCTATTTTTTTTTTTTATATAAAAGAAGGATGTTTAATGTGTATGTATTTGGAAATTAATAATGCCACCATTAACAAATGAAAGCTTATACTTTATTTTTTCCCTCACACCTATGTATGCTTTGGTTTATGTGCATTGAATACTTGATCATGATGTTATTATGTACAAAAAAAACTTGCAACTGATACACCTCAAAGATCTCATAGGAAAGAAAAATACAACATCACAATCAAATTATCTTAGATTTTTTTTTGTTGTAAATAAGATAACACCTTCTGTTTCCTTCCAAAAGATTTACAAAAAGAGCATTCAAAATGATCCCTCCCTACATAGGGAAATTAGGTTCAAAGGTTCAGAAAATTAAAGTCTGCCTCTAAACGATACGAGGCTAAACCATCTAGTCTAAGAGTTCTTTAATACATAACACTTGCAAGTATTCATAATAATAAGTAAGCAAGAACATGAAAAGAGACTAGCCTATATCAGGCTTGCTATTAGTGTGAGTAGGGGATGAGTCCATGGAGTCTACCATCTTGATTCCCAAGTGACCCATAATTTGATGCATATGGCAGGAGAGTTCATCCAACTTCAAGAGAATTTCCTCATGAGCCTCACCTCTTTCCATAAGGCGTGACCTAGAACATATTTTTGTTGCCAATAGTAGTCCATTTTTTTCAAATGAAGGGAGGTTTGTCCTCTTGAATAGCCTAGGTTAGGGACTAGGGATTCAAATTCATTTTTCACCTCCTGGTCAATGAGACATCCTCTGGTGAGTTGAGCCTCACTTTTTGTTTCTTCGATATCCTCTTTAACAGGGTCTGGAATTGAATTTCTAAAGAAACAGGCCAAATGTACTATGGTTCATATGGCTATGTTAGGGGGAGTAGAGGAGATAGACGAGGGAATGCGAGTGCGCTTTTGTGGAGGCATAGTAGTGGGAGTAGAGTGGATCCAGTTTAGGTATGAAGGGGTACAAAAGGTGGATGAAATGAAATAGGAGCTCAGAGGGGCTCATAGTCGGACCATGAAGCAATCTTCACAGGATTTAAATGACTCAAGGGTTCACAGGATTTAAACGACTGAAAGGAAACAGAAATAGAAACATAAAGGTAACTGAACAAAAAACCAAAGTCACATGTAGACCAGAGCTTAGCAGAGTGCCTCCCAGAAGCACCGGGAGTCGGGTCTATAGCACCGTAGAGAGAAATAAGTCTCCACCAAACCATTTGCAAAGAAAAGAGAGCGCCTCCAGAATCAAAATCAGAGTCATAGAGAGCGGACCCTAACATCTTGGACCTGTGAACCGCTGACCAAAAAACCCACCAATAAGTAGAACCAAAATCACAGGTAGCTAAATTTCTTGATGACTAAGTCCACAGGTTTCTAGACTCCATAGGGAGACCAGAATGAGACTGTCGACCCAACCTAACACCTTCAGATAATTACCAAAATCCAAATGAAATCCATGTTGTGCAATCCATGAGATAATCCATAGCTGTTATAGTTTGATTCCACATGCGACCATCCCACGAGCTGATGAGAATCCTCCACCAACCGCTATGAAATGAGTTGAAAATCATAATGAAACTGGCTGGAATTTTAATGATGTAAATTTTATTCTCTATACGCATTCTCCTCACCCATCCTCTCAACATCCGATCTCACTCGAGTTTGCGTACTGCAAGCCTCCAAAACATCCATCGTGGGAGGAGTAATATTAACCACCGTCGGGGGTGACGAGGTGTTAGTACAATGGACATGCAATTTCGCCACGTGCCACTCATGCCCCTTCCCATCCACCTTGATATTCACTCGATTTGGGGGAAAATTATCTTAGATTTAAAACAAAATAACTTAAGCAATGATTTGTTGAGTAAGAGGGAAACTACTCAAAGATCGCATAGGTAAGAAAAGAATAACATAAGCAATGGTTTGTTGAGTAAGAGGGAACTACTCAAAGGTTTCCTAAGCAAGAAAATGGAACATCACAATCAAGCTATCCTATATTAAAACAAAAGAACCTAAGCAATGGTTGGTTGAGTAAGAGGTTTTGAGGAATCAGTACATCATCATGTCATATATATTCAAGGACCTTCTAATTGTTATTTCTAAAATTGATTAAGTGTAACAATGCATACAATTCTTAAGCATAAATAGAAAGTAAAACAATAGTGCACACACACATTACACATATATTTTACCCTAGAAACCCTTAATCGAGAAAACCAACTTAACTAAAGATTCACCTCTCTTTGTTTCTTTCGTTGTGTTAACTTAATCATTTACAATACATTATATAGGTCTTTACCAACCTTTAAAACCACTCCAGAAGGTGGGTAGTCATGCAAAGAATATAACACATACCAAGCACTAAGCTTGTCCAATTTTTTTATATCCAAAGTTAGAAATTAGAGCCATATGGTCATAAGCATTTAATCATAATTCATATTTATACTCAATTAACACATTTGATAGAATAATGATATATTTTATTAAAAGTCCTTGGATGATCATTGCTTGCATCGATATGTTTTGCGAGTGAATATTGATAACAAACATGTACATGCAGAAAACACCATATTAAGAAAAGACATTGAAGATAAGAGTGTGAAGCAATCATTAACCATTCATTGAATAAAAGTAACCTGATGAAATAAGTAAGGTTGATACCATCTCTACATAGTCACTAAAGAAGGTTGACATAATTTGAACCTCATACAAATTGCCTGGTAACCAAATCAAGCGTAATAAGGAGACACGTCAATCAAAGGAACTCAATGAAGTAGTGAGACCAAAGAGAAGCCGACAACATACTGAACTACTGACGTAAACCAAGGCCTTAGGTGAGATCATTCATTACCAACACAAGCAAGTAGTGAGTTAACACCAATTGTGAGAAACACCACAACCATTATAATCAGCATAATTAGACTTCTCATAACATAATCATTTAGATAAACCAATCAAAGAATGTGAAACCATCTATGAGCACTGATCGCATCAAAAACTTGAATTCACAAAGAATTCTAAGATGTGATTGATAGGCTTGAAACAAATTAGGGGTGGGTGGTTGGTTGGGGGTAGAGGTCGAGGTGGGGGAGATGGGCCCATGCACTAAAACCTAAGGTTTATTGAGCACCTTAGTATTACTAAAATGAAAATAATAATATTTTTAAATAATATTATACATCTCTTAACTTTATTGTTTTGAGATAATAATTTTGTAATACTGGTAAAGTTTTATATATTAAACATTTTATAATTCATCATAATTATACTCTATTCTTTTTATCAAAACATTAGTGAACTTCATATATTTAATTTATGACCTTATTTAACATTTTATATATATGTTGAATTTTATAAATTTAAATTAATGTTATGTGCCTTTTCTTTTAAATATCTATTAAATCTTATTTATATGCTTTTCCTTCTAAAGACTCATTTAATTTTATTTAAATATTGATCTGAATTTTTTACAAAATTTGTATTATTATTTAAAAAAAATTTATGCTTTAGTCTTTCCGTTTTCCGTTTTATTTTTATGGAATTTCAATGTCTAACTTGTAAATTTTAATATTAATAAACATCACTAAGAAGTTGAATCATATTATTCATGTTTCATTTTTAAATATTTGTTTTCTCTAATTTATTATTATATTTGGCTTTATTTTCAATTTTATATATTGATTTTTTTAGTGCTTTTCTCATTTTATTATTACATTTGAAAGTTTTTCAATTTTAATTTTAATTATAAAATTAAAAAAAAATATGATTGAGTTTCTCTAATATATAATATATGTAACAACCCACAAATGAGATATATCAAAATTTAGTCACCAAATTGAGAAATTTATATATATACAAACAAAGCACCTTCCTTAAACATGTTACCATTAAAATTATTAAAATGGAATCTAGACTAAAAAGTTAATAAATTTGGTCATTTAAGCTAACAATCTTATAAGTTAAACTTTAAAGTCATTATTATTTACATATTTATATTACTTTAAAATCATTATTATTTACATAATTATATTATTAATCCGTGGTCTTGATGATGCTCATAATTTTTGACCCAATTAAGTAGTGAAGTTAACATATGTAACCAAAAACAAAGGAGTAAGTTCGCTGTGGAGCAATCCTCCCTCATTGGACGGAGGAGGAGCAAAGTTAGCGTTGACTTTGCTCCTCCTCCGTCCGATGGAGGGAGTTTTGCTCCACAGCTAGCTCACTCCAAAAACAAAAGCGAAGTTTCAAGATAACGAAGTTCCGAGACTTGAGTTGATTTTGATTGAAAGGACATTGCCACATACTTATTCACACAACATTTATTTTTTATTCTCTTTTCAAGTTGGACTTTTTTCGATTTTAATATTATATCTTGATATTAAGAAATGGATTTTCTTAATAACACGCAATAGTCAATCAAATATTTATATATTTATGGGATTTGGACTTTACAAACATAGTGGATACCACCACACCCATCCGAATAAATATACCATATACTTTATATATATATTTTCTTATATAGTTGATGATAACCAATTACTCAATTATTTTATAAATTCATGTAATTTAGATTTGATTGTTGAATGTTTTCTTCATAATTAGAAGTGATAAGTTGTTGTGGTGCAGCTATATTGTTCAACTTTATAAGTTGCCACAAAGTCAAGGAAGCACAAACTACTTTAGCCATAAAATTTAGGACAACCATGCAATATTGCATTTTTACATATGATTATATCATGATAATCCTTAAATACACCCCCTAGACTCAATAGTTCTTATCATCCCATACCTTTGATCTTATCCAAGTTGTTGGATTTCGTGGTCAGATTGAAAGTTCCTTTCCCATTCCTATTTAATCCACACGAGCTTACATTTTAGATGACCCACTTGGAGTAGGTGTCATGTTGTTGGCTTTTTAAAATTATACGATTGTTATTATTTAAGTACCATTATTACTTTATGTCAATGTTATTACTTTACTTGTAGTGTTATCGTGTCGAGAAATTTTGATCTTTATCTTAGCAATTTGGATATTTATAAGATAATGGATGAAATTGGGTGGGCATAGACCAACGTAGATCCAAATCCTAGGCTCTATCAAGCACCGAGAGGGATCAAATCTCTTCGTAGGTATCCATTGATTTGATTCAAACCTAAAGACACATCTTTTTATTTAAGGTCCACATATAATATTTTATTATTAATATTTAATATTATTTATGGCCCACATATAATATTTATTATTATTTTTTATTTTGTTATGAACTAACATTACAACATTTCCCCATACATGGTCTTAAAACCATTTGCAAGGCCCTCCTAAACCATGTACAATAAAACTATGGGTTGTTTAGGAGGCCTTGCACATGGTTTTGAAACCATAAACCGTGTGCATAAAAACCATGTGCATGGTTTAAAACCATGCACATGGTTTATGATTTTAAAATCATGTGCAAGGCCAACATTTTTTATTATTTTGTTAAGTAAAAACATTACAACATCTCTCCCATATTGTGTTTTTTAATTCACCCATATTTTTTTACGGATAATTAAATTTTTACTTTTTTATTGTTTTGTTAGGTAGGAAGATTACAACATCTCCCCCATATTAGGATTTTTCTGGCTCACATTTATTTTGGCCTATAATTAAAACCAGCGTAGATCCAAATCCTAGGCTCTATCAAGCGCCAAGAGGGATCAAATCTCTTATTATGTATCCATTGATTTGATTCAAACCAAAAGACGCATATTTGTATTTAACGTCCACATAATATTTTTATTATTAATATTTATGGTTTAAAACCATGTGCAAAGCCAAAATTTTTTATTATTTTGTTAAGTAAAAATATTACAACATCCCCCATATTGTGTTTTTTTCCTCACCCATATTTTTTTACGGATAATTAAATTTTTACTTTTTTATTGTTTTGTTAGCTAGGAAGATTACAACATCTCCCCCATATTAGGTTTTTTTTTTCTGGCCGACATTTATTTTGGCCTATAATTAAAAAAAATATTTTTTATTAATAAAAATAACGTTACGTAATGTTACAACGTTATGTAACGTTACAATGTTACGTAACGTTACAAGATCTCCCCCATACTGGGCTGTAAAGAGCCTCTTGGCTCAAAAATGATTTTTTATTAATAAAAATAACGTTACGTAACGTTACAAGATCTCCCCCATACTGGGCTGTAGAGCACCTCTCGGCGCAAAAATTATAGAAAATTATGCATATTTAAAATAAAAAATAAAAAAATAAAAAAAATAAAAAAAATGTTATTTTGTTAATAATATTTTTGTTTATCTATGTAGTGTTTTAAATTTTTATATTAGATAATGTAAGAAATTGGGTATACATATAGTTTAGAAATTTTGAAAAAACACATAATCATATAATTATATTGAAATGTAAGTTTTACTAATAAGTGAGCTTATATATATATATATATATTATAGAATTTATGCTTAGTTATTTTCTTGGTCGAATCTTTGTGAAAAAAATGTGAGTATATACAATGTTTTTGTAAAAATAAAAAGTTAATAAAAGAAAGACATGAGAAGGTGGAATTCCAAAAGATTAGGGGTGATGGGGAGAAAGATCACCAATTAATTCATGGAGATCATAAATCTTGTATATAAACTTGGAATCAATTGATCCAAAGCTCATCAAGGATTTCTTTTATGCACATGAGTTGAGATCTAAAAGTTCAAAACCTAAAATTGTTCAACATTGTCTCAACACATCCAAATGGTCTTAAGAAATTGTCTTTAATGGTCCAAAGGTGTGTGATGAATTCCTTAATCATTTGTAGTGTTAGTGTTCATTACCATAATGAGCCTTCCCAAATTTGAGATAGTGTGTGGTACTTGTTACACAAGTGTTTTTCTTTTAATGAAATGCCTAGTATGTATAGTTATTATCTATATTTTACTGAAAAAAGCATTTTATTAAAAAAAAAGTTTTAGTCACGAATAAAAGTGTTTAAATCCAAACAAAAAACTAGATATGTTATGATTTAATGGGTTATAATTATAGGGCATATGCTACTTATTAGCCAAAATGTCATATCATAATGTTACAAAAAAATATTGGAACATGGCATGGTATATCAAAACCTATTATGTTAATATATAACTATGTTTATGGGGGAGAGTATAAGTGTGGAACATCTCAATGAAAACAAATGTTAGTATTAGGATAATAATAAGAATTGCAATAATTAGAAATATTATGTAGACAAAGATCACAAAGAATTTCAACAGGACATAGCATCAAAACTCCCATCTTTATCAATACCATAATGAAAAAATGTGACTTGCTTAACTAGTTAATGAAGTGGAATATGTTAAGAGAGTGACATTTTCTTGATTTTATAAATGATATACTTCCAAACATACACAAACAAACATATCAGGTCATTTTTACTTTATATGAAAGAAGTGTTTTATGTCATAGCAAGAATTTAAAGACGCATAGTTCCTAATCAATGAAATGGAAGATATTAAATGTGCGATGTTAAGAGAGTGGTCCATAAAAGTCATTGATTCTTTAAATGATTTATTTCCAAACACTCACAAACAAAAATGTTGAATGTTATATTTCCAAACACATAACCTGTAATGCACCCCTTGCACTACACGACCTCACGAAACCCATCGAAAACCAAGAAACAGTCCCAGAGCTCTATACGAGATCCCAAATTTCTTAAACCTTTCAATCAATACAAGCTAAACAATCAAGCATGAGCTATAATAGGCTCAACCACAAAAGCATATAATTAAAAACAACTTATGCAAGCTTAACAAACCTTAAACATAGATTAAAACTCATTAATCAACAACTAACAACTTTAAAAAAAACCTTATCAAGATACAATGACCGGGATTCACTCCAATAGATATATCCAGTGACCTACATCCACATCTGATCCTCTCATACTGGTTCGCTTCCTAGCAATACAACCCTTCCTCCTGACTTCTGACTTCCAATGTCAGTAGTCGGGAGTCGGCTCACCAATGACAAAAAAACATTCATCTCTCCAAAATTCTGACTTCCGACATTAGTAGTCGGGAGTTGGTATCGATATACAAGAATTTGAATGGACACTCCCAAATTTTGATCTCCGTCGTCGGTACATTAGAAGTTGTGAGTCGACATGAACTTGACAAAAACATTCAATGAACACCTTGACTTCTGATTTTCAACATTGACAACAACTCAATTAACATGTCATGATTACACATCATTATAGTGATTGACGGTCATGATCACATCAATTCAACAAAAAGACACTTAGCCAGTTTTCAATAAAAACAACTAAGGAAAAAAAAGGTGAATAAGCCAAGGTTTCTACCATGACTTGGCGCCGAATCCTCATCCACCAAAGAACGTGTCAAACTCAAATATTGACACACAAACATAGATGTAAATAAAGGGAAATAATCAAGGAAAACACACAACGTTACAAGCTTGCAACTAGCACTACAAATTGAGTTTACCATAGTATTATCACCAAAAAAATAGTTTCCCAACGAAATAAACCAATCTCAAACATACCAAAGGACTAAATAAACAAGTCCGATATCAACCAAGGAAGAAAAAAAAGACTTCACGATCTTAAATGCAACCACAATACATGATAAAAACATGCAACAACATCCTTTATGCAAGTATAAACAACTCAAGGAATTATGAACTTCCTTGTTATTTCAATAATAATACTTGTTCCAAAACCCAT
Source organism: Pseudotsuga menziesii (assembly GCA_001517045.1). NCBI lineage: Eukaryota > Viridiplantae > Streptophyta > Pinopsida > Pinales > Pinaceae > Pseudotsuga > Pseudotsuga menziesii. Next base: position 525,235 of record LPNX010606010.1, read on the forward strand.
CAGACCTAAAGAATTGAACATGATCTTTTCGCTTTTCTAAACACTTAGTAGGAATGGGAAAGCATTGACATGCTTCTGCCCTCAAGTCCAAGTAACAAGACTTTATCCCTCAAGGAGTTCACCAATAGAGCATGAATTAAAGATACCAGAGCACCTCATAAACATAGGTCAATCAACATTATGAAATGAACAGTAATTTTTACCAATTGATTATCATTATATAACATTCCAATTCCTTAGTATAATTCATCAACCATCCTTTGTAACTCCTTCAATATTTTACTCAAAACAAATAACATTTAACAAGGTAAAAAGCAAGCTACAACCTTCAATGGTTTACAAGCCCTCATGAAGATATAAGGTGCTTTGTCCCTTTAAAATTTTTAATAAAACTTGGCTAACAAAATCATGCTACAACCAACTAGTCCAAGTATTAAAGATTAAACATCAAAGCTACTCATAAACATAGCATCTAATTGATCGTTAACTAAAAACGTGTTTGAGCATTTCATTAACTTAATTACAAATAAAAAATCATTCATAGTGTTGTCAATAACCAAAGAAGACTATTCATTTAGTAGCAAAACTGACCAACAACATGGAAATGTTAATTTATCAAGCACTTTCACAACATAACAATGCTTCACCAAGTTATAGGCGTTTAACATAAATAACATGCATCATTATTTCAAGCACCTAGATGACATTTGTAATTATTTTAACAATAACATAAAGCTCCAACACTTATCTGAATTCATAAACAATTGGAAATTGAATTTGTGGATTCCACGCTCCACTCAACCACAGGTCTCTTCCCAACCTATATTATTTTAACATCTAAAGACTACTCTCGAGTCGGGGCTTGTAAATTCACCAAGAGACTCTCTTCTTTACCTGAATCTTGTTCCAACCTAGGAAATGACATTTGGAGACCCCCCAAACATAGGGAACTAATACCCGAATCTCTTTCAAACTTAGGAAATAATATTCAGCCACACTATCAAACACATGGAAGTAATACCCGAATCTCTTTCCAACCTAGGAAATAACATTCGACCATATTCCCAAACACAGGGAACTAATGCAAGTATATAGGAATCTAGGAAGCTCGCTATGGACAAATTCATGCCAAGCCACACAATCCCCACTCTTATATCCTTCCGATGGTTCCATAATGAATATCATCATCGTTTACTCAACACCTAGGATCTCTACTAGAGAGGCTCAAGCATAATTCACCATTCAATTGGACACAACTCGAAAATTAAGCTCATAATTATTTGAAATATTTTAGGGATACAACTATGGCCACACATATAACTATGGCCACACATATTAGGGTTTCAAGGATGCTTTGGGGTCTTTTGTTTCAACTAGGCTCATCCAACTTAGGACTCGACCTCAACCACCCTCTCCATGCTTCCCTCCACCCACTGTGTTCCGCTCAACCCATTCTTTCCTCCATGCATTCTTCCCTAGGATTTCCCATGCATAGAACTACACTCTAAACACTACCTTCTTCCCTCTCTTTCCATGCAAGATGGAAAAGAAAACTCATGTAGCACCCTTTGTTGACATCCCCATTCCCTACCTTCCCCCAAGACAAAACAACTTTCAAATTCATTGCATGGATCTTCCCCAAGAGTAATGTGTCAAAGACATAAAACATGCCCCACCTAATCCTCCACTAAGCACACATAGACAAATAAAATATGATTAGGGTTAAAACAAGGTTTAGCAAAGGTTTAGGCTTAACAAAAGTGAAAAAGAGTCTTCATAAGGATTGTAAGGTTGTCAGGGTTATGACATAGCCCCCTTCTAGGCTATACAACCCCCCATAATTTACCCTTAGTGAATTTACCTGTCCCCTTTCTCTTCATCGTGAAGCCACCACCGAAGCCAGTTTATAATTTTATATTAAAGAAGTTAAATATTTACATTTGTCCTTCCATTCGGGAAATGCATACCAATATTTACATGATACACTCAAGGGTTTCATTTGGGGACATTACACAAACAAACATGTTGAATAATTATTACTTTACATAAATCAGTATTTTTATATTATAAACAATTTAAACAAGATTTTCTAAGTTATATACTTCAAAACACATGCAACAAATATAACATCCACATACCCCATAATGCGGATAAATTAAAATTTTTGTTTCAAGAAGCCTTGTTCTCCTTTCAAAGCATAGAGCATGGATGTTAACACACTCTTCAACCTTCATTCTCAGGATAGAAACCACTATAACAGTTGTTCCACCCTTGACAGATCCATTATGCATCCAGAATGATCATTTTCACGCTGGACCTATATTTTCTACACTTCACCTTCCGCCTTCTTCCTGGACATCGGGAATCAGAAGCTCAAAATCTCGATGAAGTGAATTGCTAGCCTTCCACCTTCCACCTTTCGCACTTCCACTTTCTGCCTTTCCGACCTCAGAACTTGGGAATCAGAAACATAATGTGCAACAAAAATACTTTACGACTCTTTTGCCTTCCCCACTTCTGCTTTCCACCTTTCCAACCTTGGAACTCGGGTATCAAAAAACTTAGCTTTCAACCTTAGCCTTTTTCTTCCCTTTCATCTTTCGCTTTCTGACCTCATTCTTTGGAAATCAGAATATTAACTTTTTCCTTGGAACGTTTCTGCACTTTTCAGCTTCCTCCCTCCGCCTCTCACAGGCGGATCCTAGGGTGCAGAAACACAATGTTTCTATCTTGTTTCAACTGCTCTTTCCTGGTTTTCGCCTTCCACCTTTCCCAGGCGGATTTCAAGGGGCAGAAACACTACGTCAGATGCATTTTGACTTTGTAACATGCTTCTAGCCTCCATGAACTTAGGAAAAAGGCATTGTGAAAATGCAAGGCATAGACATAAGTAAAATGTAGGAAAATATACACAAGTAAACTTCTCTTTAATCATCAATAAGCACTCAACATGAACATAACAATTCATAGGAAAATACATTGCACAAAAAAGAATAACATAGATACTTATCTTGGAGATGAGGCTGTCCCACAACTAGCTATGTCGCTGAAACGTTCCACCCAACCATAGGCCAGTGCGTTCATTAATCTCTCAACACCATTGCCACCCCCGAGATGGGCATGATTTCTACAAGGAACTAGGGAACAACAGGATCACACATAGCCATAACTCATCACAACATGGCCAAACCAACCTCCAGTTGGGTTTATCAGGTTACTAAGGAAATGACTCACTCACAAGTTAAATCCACACCAAGACTCATCCAAACAAGCTAATAGTTGGGTTTCTTAGGCTGCTAAGGAAATTGGGAGGAATAATTTCTAAGATAGTGAGCTCAACCACAGAGCTATGGAAACCTACACCAGATCGATCCAGCTTGGAATTCCACAATACCTGCACACCCAACACAAGGAAGTATTCCCTTCACTGCTACACAGTTCCCTCGGGCCATACCTTCCATTCCAGTTCTCTTCAGGGTGTGCATACAGGATTTTCCAGTCCCTCTTGATATGTCTATGAGGTTCCTCTCTTCACTAGGTTTATCAACCAATTTTGGGCCTCTTCCACTCCTAAGTATTTCAGAACAAAACAGGGATGCACATCACAACAGTCCCACAGGGAAAACACAACAACATAGGCTTCACCCTGTAATACAGAGAAACATTGCGGAACCACTCTTTCACGACTCAGGCTCGCTAACCAGGCATTATCGTGAATGAATAATGAACGGAATATGGAATGAAAACCTCTGACACTGGGGAACAACAAAACCTTCTTTGGGTATGGGAGAAAGGATGAACTTTCATGCATCCACGTGATTACTTGCTGTAGAAGAAAGAATGTAGCTTCCTAGACTGCAGACTTGTAGGATTTCTCAGACAAGCAATCAGACTGCTATGCCTTGCTCTACTCAAGGCATTGACCACCTCAACCAACTTCTGGAAGAAATTGATGATTGAGTGCAAGGGACAAAAAGGTAGCTGAGGGTTGTTATGGAGAGAAATTCCTATGGCTTGGGGGACCACAACAAACAACTTGACTCTAGAAATCAATCCTTTCCAATATGCAAGAGAAATCAAATATCTAACACTAAAGGATCAGACCTCGTACCTTATTCTAGAAGGTTGAAGTAGATCCTCGTTGAGATTTCCAACTTCAGCTTGAATTGATGAATGACTTCCTCAACAACAAGTAAATAAGACAAGCATACTATATATATTGGTGTTAGATCTACTCTAGCATATATAATCAACAATGTATAAGCATTTGAAATCATCCATGGATAAAATATTCATTCAAACATACATTATTGGATAGGAAAAGATATTTCTATTAATATAAAACCAGAGATTACAATGAATACAACCTCTGTCGACACGTCTGCGAATCAGAGAAATTGAATCCCCCACTTGGGCCTCCACCACCTCAATCCTCCATATCTCGATAGCAAGCTCACAAGCAAAAGGCAAGCTTGGGAAGAACACCAAAGTGCTCCAAGGGACAAAGGGACGTAGACTCAAGCACAAGTTCCGACAACAATGGACTATGATTTCTTTTCTCTCAATTCTCTTATTCCTTCAATGTATCCAAAGGGTTCCTTATATAGCTTTTCGATGGGGTAATGAAAGGTCGAATCTGAGCGATCTCAAGGCATATGGAAGGCTAGGAGACAAGTGAGTCAGATCCATGTCAAGGAAAACTCCAAAAGGATTTGGATTTTGTACACATCCCGATGTACGCGGTTTTAGAGGTCAAACCCACGTATATACGCTATAAGGGGTTTAAAAGTCACGTGTAGCAATTTTCACATGTTTTAAGGGATGGTCTAGGAAACATCAAAGGACAAAAAATGGTCCAAGGGGTCTAAGGAGTCTGCAGAGGGATAGGGGAAGGCCATACAATTGTGATTCACCTAGTGTGGTAACATCAGCTATAACAGATGCCCCCTAATGTGTGAGGTTAGAGGGGTCATACGATGGCCGAAATACATTATATGTCCATCCCAGAAGTGGAGTGATGAAGAATCCCAAATGGAAGACCAGCCACCCAATCAACATAGTACAATGATACAACTCTGCACATAACTGCAAATACATATAGCAGTCCCGGATACATAAGATTACAATGGTCATGAACAAGCATGATACAAAATATGACATAAGTGGTCATCGCCACGTACAATATACATAGATCAAAATCTCCATGATGAAGATATATAAAGGATCATGATCTCCATAATGGCTGAATATATACAATGGATCAAGATCTCCATAATAGCTGGAAATGTTTGACATATACTGGAATCAAGTCACGAGAGCTGAAATATCATGAACATTGGCAGGATCACGGAGGTAGCATATAAGAGATGCCACCAATTTGGAAGGTCTTCTACACAAACTGCTACGAGTGCAAGTCCTACCATGTGAATAGAGGTGTCGAGGTCGAACATAGTAGTCCATCATTTGATTACCGGTCATTGATGTATACCGTTAACAGACGCGAGATCACCCACCGATAATGATAATGGGAATCAAGGTACTGGAGTGCAAACTAAAAAGTGCGAATAAATGTGTTGAGGTTGAACACTTGAGAGGATCCATCGATCAGGGGACATTAATGTATTCCCAAAAACTGTTGATGGTGAGAGAACCTGCCACTGATGAATGCAAGTCTCAAGGCACTAAAAAATGACTCTAGATTCCAATCCTAGAATAAATGATCTGAAGTCGATGGGATGAAATCCACTGGAAGGAGGGCATTAAGGCATCCCCCATCATCCAACATGAGGTACTCAGCAAAGCTGTATAATGTGGAAGGACTCAATCATAAGGTGCACGAACCAGTAACTATACCGGGAATGGTCGACATGCAAAGTTAAGATAACTGAGGAATGGCCAACTCAGGTTTCAACTTCCTTCTAATGAGAGCATAACGGTGAATGGTGACTGAATAAAGGCAGCATAGACTCGATATACAAAACTAGGACATCTCTATGACACAGGAGGCATCGACAGAGGCTCCATGGGGATTGTAAACTTAACCAGTCGGTGGAGATAAACTCAAATAAACGAGTACAGATCCTGAAGTCAAACTATAAACCCAACCAATGGATGTGATATACAGTGCTCTGTTTGAAGGCGACACGAATCGACAGCTGCCAAAAGATAACATCTTTCCTTGTCCAGCTTTTTGGTTTTTTTAATTCTTTTTTTTGGACCTTTTCAAATATTTAAAAAGCTTGAAAAAGAATTAAACTGCTTAATAGTTACAGAATAGGAGGAGAAAAGTGTCATATGAGCCAACAAACTAGTTCCAACCAGTGGAACATACCTATGCTCAATGCAAGGATACATGTGTAGGATAGCGACACTCAGGGAAAATTCCCCTCCGTGTAAAAATAGGGAATCAAGCTGCAAAGGATATATGAAATGGCTCTGCATGGCTAGACATGAGACAAGCTCGGGCTATATGGATGAAACTCAATGTCAGGGAAGCTGGCATAAGGCTCAATAAGGTAGGAAAAGCTCATGATAATGCAATTACAACTTGACATAAGGGAGTCATGAGGGAAATAGGCCAGCAAAAGATCAAGAGGAGTATGAAGCTCTTGTGAAATGTCATGGCAATACTATACAACAGACTCCCACACCCTAAGGGACAAAATGTCGGCATGCGCACCCAATGCAAGTAAGGTTCTAACTAGGGTACCCATGTAAGGTCAATCTCTACCATTCACATAATGCCACTTCTAAAACAACAAGAAGGTTCCGTGACATAATAGAATGGGTTCGTATCTAAGGCTATAATGAAACGGTCATAAGGCCATGCAAAATGAAAATGGTGATGAAACCTAACCTATATGCTAGTTTAGACAAGATACCTAAAATCGACATGAACAGGTCAATCCAAAGACCAAAACGGTGCTCAAAAGGGTCTCCTACATCATAAATTAGTCCAAAAACGGTCCAAACTATAGAAAGGGGGGTAAAAATTTTCAAAATTTTGAAAAATTTCTATAAATAGTAAAAAATTCAAATCATTATAAAACATTTGAAATTTTTACCCATTTGAGCTCAGATTTTCAACAACGAATTCCAAGAGATCCAGCTGGTAGAATCCACTACCGTTTTTCCAGGTACTTACCCATGCTCTACTCTTTCATTTTGATGCAAATTTTATCAATTTCCATGGTGTATTTAGGATTCTAGGCTAGTCTAAGGTGCACGCCACGACCCACGTGGAAATCGAGGGTTTTTCTGCATATAGGGCTGGATATACGCGAAAAACACCCTCGAAGTCGTGTACATACACGACTGTTCAGCAAACAGTCACGTATGCGGCCGTGCTCAATGATTTTTAAGTGTTCGAATGGATCAAACTCAAATTTTATGTGCAGGATGGTCCTAGAATGGAGAGAACATGAACATGGTGATGTAGAAGAGGCAATAAGGGCAGATCTAATGGCTCAGCAAGCGTTACATGCATGCGGGCTTTACAAATTTTGGTGTCTTGGTGGCTTAAGAGCCAAACCAAGACTGTTGCAGATGTTGGTGGACTACTGGGATCCAGACTCAGAGTCGTTCCAGATAGATGGGATGTCCCTCACCATAGAAGTGGAGGACATATATTTTATTACTGGACTTTCCCGACGGGGGGAAGTGGTGAACCTATGCTCTCGTGGGCCCAGAGGTGGCCTGACTATAGATGAGTACATTGCAGTGTACTGCTATCCGGACATGAAGAATGTGGGGAGTCAGATCCCAACTAACTCCATACAGGTGCTGGGCCTAAAGGCCATCCTACTGACACTAGGTAGGATAGCAGGCTTAGCTTCACTCCACCAAGCCTTGCGACCTCTGATGTTCTATGCAGTGGAGTGCATGCGACCCACTGTGTACGATTGGAGCACTGCGCTACTGGGAAACATGAAACACCAGCTCAGTGAGTGCAAGATGGGCAGAGTGTGAAACTTCAGTTTCAGCAGCAGATTGAGCACGTTTTTCTTTGAGCATGTTCTGGGATTGAGCCCTAGAGTTGACGTTCCTCTACACGGGGTTCGAGATCCAGCCCAATGGCGTAAGGAAAATGCGATGCACAAGCTGGGTGGAGGTAGGGTGTCCAACCCCTATCCAGCTGATTTCTTTCCATGGTGGCGATGACAGATAGTTTCCATTGATGACTACCCCTATGCAGGGATAGATTTCTGGGGAGACCTAGACATGCCGCTACCACCAGTATCAGCATACGGTGACATTGGTAATGAATCTCAACCCTCTTTTTAAAATTTTTGAGTTATTTAATTTTTTTTGTGTTTTCTGATTATGTGGAATCAAAAGACATGTTTTTGGGTAACAATACATAGTGACATCTACCATATGCATGCAGATGTGGGACCATGACGGCATGAAGGCTTCCCTCGTCATAGATGGAGGGGAAGAGGAGACGATATCATGGGTGTGGATGCAGAGTGGACGCTCCAAAGCATTCATACCAACTTCATGAGACTGACACACAGAGTACCCTTGGCACAAGTTGAGGACTTGCCTGAGGCCATGCAATGCCAGGTGGTGGGTGTACCACGAGCATGGGTGCGGCTATTTTGACAGCTAGCTAGAGCTGTAGTGACGTTCCATGATCACAACCCCCCTCCTCCTCCACAGGCTTAGATACCTGGGAGTGATACATTTTGTACTACCATGTATTTATATTTTGGTGGCTCGAGAGCCCTATTTTTGCATTATGACACTATGTATTACCACATTTTGGATGTTTATAAAAACTTTTATGATGATCAATTTATTTATTTACATGTGTAAAAATTTTATGTTTGTGATGAGCTTACTGCCTATGAAACAAATTCCAATCTAACACGAAGTTAGCATATGAGTCAGCAACTTGATTATTAATTCTTGGAACATGTATGTATGTTTTATTGTCAAATTTCCCTTCTAGCAATCTCACACGTAAGAATCTTCTTAATAATGTCGAATATCTAACATGGTACACACCATTAAGCTGTGACACTACTAACTCCAAATCAAGACATACCTCAAGAGAGAGAATGCCATGTAAAATGGCATCCCATAGAAGCTCAATAACGACACTATATTCAACAACATTGTTTGAAGATGGCCATAAACATACGCCTCCTAAAGAAAATACCTAACCCATAGGAGTATAAATCACCTAAGCAGTAGAGGTTGAGTGTTGAGTGTGGCATCTCGCACCATCCGTGAATTCTATGAAGGTGGAATATTCCATTGACATCTTCCAAACGAAACAAAAACTAATCACAAACCCGATCACCATAAGTAAAATACCTACCTATGAAAAATTGTACAATAATATACAATAACCAGCCTTGGCTAAAAATCATGCATAGTACTTTTTAAGATAGAGACCATTTCTAGGCTCCATTAAGGTTGTACCCTCATAATCCACTAACTCATAAGCACCCTTCTCTAACACACGTTTAACGACGTAAGGACCACGCCACATGGGGTTAAAATTTCTTGCCCCCAAGGGTTCTTTAAGTTGATCCCACAAAAGGACCAAGTCTCCCTGACTAAACCTCATTGGATGGACAGACTTATCGTACTAGAACTTAACGCGACGCTTATTTACTTCTAGAGCATCCAAGGCATCTCGACGCTGCTCATCAAGTTGCTCAAGGTGGACCAAACGCTCCTCCAATGTTGAAGTGTCTAGTAAGAGTTCTATGGCTAGCTTCAAAGAAGGAATCTTGCGCTCAACTGGCAATACTGACTCCACTCCATGTACAAGTTGATATGGAGAAAAACCCATGGCAGTATTAACAACAGTTCTATAATCCCACAAAGCATGATATAACATAATGTGCCAATTCATCTTGCTTTGTGCGATGGTTCGTTGGAGAATGGATTTGAGTGATTTGTTCACTGCTTCTACCTATCCATTCACTTGAGGGTAGTAAGAGGAGGAATGCTCTTGCTTATACCCTAACTTTGATGCATACTGTTCCATCATAAGATTCTGAAAGTGCGAGCCATGGTCAGTGACAATCTCTTTCGGAATACTAAACCGAGTAATAATCTAGTTGAATATGAAGTGTACGGCTGTCTTACCATCATATTTAACTGTAGGCATATCCTTATCCCATTTCATGAAGTAGTCAACAGCCACTATGATATGATGATGCCCCCCAGCTGAAGCTGGGTTGCAATCCATAAAATAAAACCCCCACTTAGTGAAGGGACCGGCGGTGATGATGGGATGTAACAGGGTAGGTTTCGAGCGCATATTACGTGCAAACACTTGGCAAGGATGGCACCTCTTGACTTCATCTACACAATACTTAAATATCGACGGCCAAAAATAACCCGCTCTTAATATTTTTTGGGCTATAGAAATCCCAGATAAATGACCACCACATGCCCCTCCATGGCAATCATTCAGCACTACCTCAGCCTCTTCATGAGTTAAACAATGACGTAAAATGGAATCTACCCCACGGCGGTACAAAGTGTTATCCACTATGAGGTAATTTTTAGACACGTGACGTAACTGTCGTCGTTCAACCTGTGAGAGGTGAGTAGGGACCTTCAATGTTTGTAAATATATAATAATATCCCCATACCATGGGTCCAAAGTTGAGATTAAGAAGATGTGCTCATCGATAAACATATATTCACAAACCAACTCCTCGACATCGCTTGGGAAATCCGATATAAGCTCCGCAAAAATTAATGATTTCTTTGATTTTGCCGAAACAAACTTGAGATCGAATTCTTGCAAGATGACAATCCATTTATTATATTTTCCCCCAATCATTCTTTGAGTGAGAATGAATTAAAATGGATTGACATGGGCTACAACCAAGGTCCGACGAAGGAGAATATAATGTCTCAACCGTTGAACCGCATGTACGGTAGCTAAGGCAAGCTTCTCAACATGGGAATAATGGATCTCCACATCAATAAGATTCTGACTCAGATAGTATATGACATGCTCTTGGAGCTCCTCATCCTCTTGAACCAAAACCATACCAATCGTCTCCATGGACGCGACCACATAAAGTAGAAAATCACGGCTATAGTCTGGGGGACTAATCATCGGGGCTGATGCTAGGGCTCGCTTAAGCGCATTGAAGGAATCATGGGCTTGCTCATCCTAACAAAAGGTGGTGTCCTTTTTCAAAAGTCGCATAAAGCCTCTAGTCAAATTGGCAAAATCGACAACGAATCTCCGTAAGAAGTTTTCCATGCCTTACAAACATTGAAGATGTCTAATGTTTTTCGGGGGAGACAACTGAAGTATTGCCTCAACCTTCAAAGGGTCGACTCTTGTACCCTCCTTGGAAACAATGAATCCTAATACGCGACCATACTTCACACAAAAGATGCACTTGTGAGGATTTAACCTGACCAAATAATGGCGGCACCTTTCGAATACTAATCTCAAATGATAGGAATGACGCATTCTCATATGAGAATGAACAGCAAGGTCATCCAAAAATACTTCGATAATCGATTTGAGATCATGGAAGATCAAGGTCATAGCCCGCTGAAAAGTAGCTCCAGTGTTCTTAAGGACAAAAGGCATTTTTTGATATGCAAAAGTTCCCCAAGGACAAATAAATGCGATCTTATGTTGGTCCTAAAGTTTAATTTGTATCTAATTGTATCCGGAAAATCCGTCCATAAAGGAAAAAACCTTGCTATCCGCACACTCATCCAAAATTTGATCAATAAATGGTGTGGGGAAATTGTCCTTAGGATAGGCACGATTCAAATCACAGAAATCAGTACATATGCGGATCCCTCCTTGATTTTTATCAACCAGAACGGGATTTGAAACCCACTCCATCAAAGGAATGGGACAGATAAAACGGACTTTCAACAGTTTCTCTATCTTTGCCTTAATCGCAGGTGCTTTCCTAGGATTCACTGCATGCAAGCATTGTTGAATAGGCTTAGCATTGGGATAAGTCTTAATCTCATGTTCAACAATGCGAGGGTCTATACTTGACATTTCATCGTAAGACCAATTAGCAAAGATATCACAAAATTATTTAAACAACTCGGTGTATTCTTGAATCTCAACATGGGAACATTTTTCCCCAATATAGACATTCTTTATCCTGCAAGGATCGCGAGAGATATTGATAGGAATCGTTGGAGATATATTTTCCATGTTCCCATTAGCCATCAGACTAGGAGAGCTTAATGGAACCATGGGACTACCAATTCTCTCACTAAGAACCTCCCTAAAGTCCTCACGCTCCAAGCGGTCAAGCTCGGGAAGAAAGTAAGATCTATGATGCAACTCTTCCCATGGTGGCTCAACTCTCGACATGGCCTCAATAATCGCTTCATCTGAAGGAAAAACACTATCAAGGCAGTCATGCGCGTGAGAAGACTGAACTGCCCATGCAGGCAGCACATATGGGTCCTCCTCCTCCATCCGTGAAGAGGAAGGACTAGGGTTTGCAACACATCCAAGATTAGCTTGATAAGCTACCATAGTTGCAGGAAACGACACGTCTGTCACAAGGGGCTCACTCAAAGTATTCGGTGTAGGAAGAATCCAAGGATATTCCATATGACTCGTGTGAAAAGACACCAATCTCACAGATGTCGAAGCCTCACAAGACCTAGACCCTATCATAAGGACAGGTGCAGGACAACTAAAGCTTCCCATAAGGGATGGATACATGCCCACACCCACACTCCCAGTTTCCAGCTGAGAGTGCTCTACAATCGGGTTCGAAGCTCCCAAAGATGCGGTAACCAATGGATTCTTGAATGACATTTGATCAAAATATAGGCCATGCATAAGTTCAATCTGTGTAGATTACAAGTATATTTTGTTTTCCCTAAAATGAAAAACTATTTCTAAGAAAAATGTGGTGCACATAGGTCACTCATTATTCATACTTAAAATTTTAAAGTATATGTTGTTGGTGGTCATAAAATTTTCCCCGCTATATGTCGATAATTTAAAGAAAAACAAATATGAGTACATAGCTAATTCAATTCTCTAAAACTTTTGTTTTTACTTCAAGGTGAAATTCCTAAGGGAGATATCTTTTTGAAGGGGTTGAAGTTGAAAAACATAAAAAATTGTAGTTTGTTTTGTCAAAAAACAAGCAAAATTGTTTCCCAACTTCATGTTTTCACCCGTATGTTTTTGAATTGTTATATTTATACATCATAATTACATGACAACCCTGTTTGCAGGTATGACAAGAGATAAGGGAAAAAATGGAGCTTCAAAAGAGTGATAAAATAAAAGCTCGATCGAGCTAGTATCTCAATCAATACACTAGCTTGATCGAAACTCCACTTAACCACACTTTAACCCTCAGTCGAGCGATTTGAAAAATGCACTCAAAAACTTGATAGATATTTCTAAAATGCTTGATCACGCTATTTAGCTTGATTGAGGGATTTAAAACAAGATCTTATTCCCCATTTTTGAATTTTTTGTGTTTCTCTTTTTACGAGATCTAAACCCTATCCTAGGATAGATCTTGGATGGTGGACTTCATATGAGTAGATCCTTCATTGAACCATCATTTCAGTGGCATAAAGTTTGCAAGTTTCTTAATTCATATGATAATGTTTTTTTTTTTTAATTTTCTTCTAAGACTTACACTTACAAAACCATGTCCTCAACTTCAAATCAACACAAAGATAAATCAATAATATAAAAAAATACACAACAAAGAAATTTCAAAAAATACATACGCCCCATACCAATGCGTGCTCTTCAAAAGGATTTTTATTTTTTTTTATTTTTTTTGTAACTGGTAAATTTTTTTATGTTTACACACATGTGCATAAAATGCATTTAAAATTTTCAATGGTTGGTTTCAAAAATTAAATAAATATATAATTTTCCATCATAAATTAAAAAATATATATGCGCCCTAGTGCATTTTGTGAACATTATGTTCATATATATTTTTCAAAAATTATGTATTTATCACTAAATTATTTTACGTGAACACAATCCACTTATAAAATTTTGTTGAAATTTACAAGAACAATCATATCATTAAATGCAATTTTTTCATATTACATAACTTTAGTATTTAAAAAAGAATATAGGTGGAAATATGACATAATTCCCTACAATTTGTCTTTTGTTGCATGTCAAAATTCACAAAGCATAAATTATGAGTTTTGAGGGGTTTGATCTAATGAATGAGTAAAAAAATGAATTTTCACGTTCACTTTTGTCCAAAAAGGGTTACCCATCTTCATGTATTCACCCATATATATAACATCAAATCCACATCAATAATGTAAAAATCCATAAACATTGTCATATACACCAAATGAAAGTCATGTATTTGTATTGGAAATAAGTCCAAAATACATTTTTATACAAAATGGAACACCAATCCCAATACATATGATGGATGCTCATGCCCAAAAATTGAATAAGGGAAACTCATGGCCTAGACACAAATAAACATCTCCTACCCAAAATGACACATCATGGCTAATGTGCATGGTGGGTGTCTTAATCACCCTATACACCATAAACAACCTGATTCTCATATCCAAAATCAATCTTCCTCCTTTTGATCTAAAGAAAGGTTACCCCCCCTACATCTGGGTGTAGAGTGTCTCTTTAGGCTCTGAAAGGGAAATGACAACATATCATTCTGTTCCACAATTTTATCAGTTAATATACCTTAAAAAATACAATTAGAATTCAAGGTTGAGTAGTCACATGAGACAAGACATGTCGTAATGGGGTTTCTCATCTCCTAGATCCAAGAGTCTTAGTAATGCCTCCCTGTAACAATTAGAAAAATCAATTAATACATAAAAATCAAAATGCAATATTTTATGAATTTCATTCATGCTTTATAATATTTTAATGAATTTATAAATATTATCGTGAATATCTATGGAGCCGATATATCCCCAATGGATGTACAAAGATTTGATCACCCTAGGGGGGATATGGGTATGCTAATCATGGGGGCAGAGACCCTAATGACAGGACTCGGTATGAACTATGGAAAAAATGAACTAGGTGGAATATATGGAGGGATGTGTGGGTATGGTGATTGAATGGTGGGAGATGGAACTTGCATAAACATATGTAATATATTTCATTAGTAGAAAAAACATGTAAATTAATCATACAAAACAATGAATTTGTCATCAAATATGGAATTAATTTCACACAAGTTACCTAGATGATGGGTGATTTTATTATCCCAGGTGGAGCCTTGTGCTCAATCTCTTCAGCAAGAACTTGTGGAAACACTAAAACAATAATATTGATTTCTCATTAAAAAAACATTGATAGTTGCAATTAAGTCAATTTTTAAACCCTACTATCATACACTCATTTGAACACCTGCATGTGACGTACTGCAATATCCATTGATGTTTCCATGGTAGAAACAAGATTGGGATGATTAATTTCCTCCCACCTAGATTCAATTGTTTCATCTAGAAACAATTGTACATGCCAACACCATTAGTTACATATTAAATACTCCAAGCAATTTTTATCTAACAATTGTAAAATGTATATTTAAAAATATAATCAATCATTTACAAATCATGTACTAACCTCAGACATAAAAGTATCTCATGTAGGATCCTCTATAGGGCCATTGTGAATGCACCAATGGGGTAATTCTTGGTTTTCAAAAGGACCATTTTCCCTACTAGTTGTGATGGATTGTCCATGACCAGTGGGGCTTGAATAACCTACACTTGATGGTCCTCAGTATTGCTCTTATGGGTCATGTTTGGATGATGCCAAAATTGCACAATGTTGTAGTACACTATGTGTAAGCTATGATATGGAAATGGAAGACTTATCTAGGTGGTCCAATAACTGAGGTTTCTATGGAGGGTTATTAGGCATATGCTTAGGAGAATATATCCCTCTAATTGGGCTATGTCCAATGGTAGGTTGATCTTGGCTAGATCCAAACCAACTCCATAAAACTCACTAATGTCAAAGTAGTTGATGTGTAGACTCAATGTGAACTCTACATATATTTTCCAAAGAAAATATAGTGCAACCTCCCTATTGTTCCAAGGATGCTTTTCAAAAACCATAAACCATGGACTCATCCAGTTTTTTTTCCAAGGATCCTATGTGCACTTATTCATGCAAAGATTCCTTTTGAGTGGACAATGTTAGAAAAACATGATCGCGGAGCAATAACAATTATAAAATTAAATTATTAAACAAGATGAAAATATTAAACATATTACAACTGAGACACAAATATAGTGTGGTTCACCCAAGGTGGGCTACGTCCACATAGAAATTGTCATCCTTTATTATTATACCATCCAACAAATTTAAGGGATACAACCTGCAACAACCCCACTACACTTCCTCTTCACACTCTCACAATCTCTTTCGCACAATCACAAATATTGTTTACAACGATACAATACAAAAATGCACTGCTATATTACATTTCGTTCCTTTTATAAAGAGAATACCATGGGAAAATACCAAGGGTTTCCCAAATAGCATCGACCCGTAAATCAACCACTATTGACTAAGTCGCGAATCTGAAATCACAAAATTTTACAAGGAATTTTTTCCTAAATTTTTGCTACAGGGGTGCTTCCCCTGAACCCCTACCAGGGGGGGGGGGGGGGGGGGCCCCCCCCCCCCCCCCCCGGGGGGGGGGGGGGGGGGGGGGGCTCCCAAACCAGTCATCACCCCCCTATGGACCCCCATGACAACTATAGTTGGGGGGGAATCCCCCCACACCCCCCATGTCAAGTGATGGGATCCAAACACGGCTAAATAACATTTCTGAATCATGAAGATCATGCTTTACAACCAAATATATCCCACTTGGATACTGATCACAACAACTCCAGCGCTGTTGCACTTGCTGAACTATGCTATAAAACTTGGATCTAGAAAATTTTGCATATTCACCTTAATTCTTAAAGGCCAACAAAAACCGAGCAGGAACTCAGTTTCTCTCTTGTTAGTACCTTTGTCAACGTGTCTGTAGGATTATGGCTAGTATGTATCTTTTCCAACTTTCACAGTTCATCTTCTAGAACAAATATTATGAAATGGTACTTGAGTTGTATATGTTTAGTATTCAAATGAAAGGTTGATTTCTTTTAAAGATGAATGGAACTTTGACTATCACTGTACAATCTGTTATGCTCCTACTTCTTACCGAATTCCTCCATGAACCTTTGTAACCAAATCATCTCTTTACTAGCATATGTAGAAACAACATACTCTGCTTCCATTTTTTAAAGTGCAACAACCTTTCTCACTTTTGAAATCCAACTTACTGTTGTTCCACCCACAGTAAAGACATACCCTATGGTGCTCCTGCTGTTGTATTTATCACCATCCATATCCGCGTCAAAATATCCATGTAGAACAATGTATGAACCTCCAAAACATAATACATGATAAGTGGTAGCTCTCAAATACTTGAGAATCCACTGTACTTCCTTCCAAATCTCTTTACTTGGATTGTTCATATACCTTCTCGCAACTCCCATTGCATTTGCAATATCTGGTCTTGTGTACACCATAGAATACATCAAGCCACCAATTGTTGATGAATAGGGAACCTTGGACATGTATTCGATCTCTTCCCGTGTCTTGGGACACATATCCTTAGTTAATTTGAAATGGTTGGCCAAAGGTGTACTAAATGGTTTTTCATTCTCCATTCTAAAACTCCCCAACACCTTTTCTTTGTACTCATCTTGAGACAATGTGAATTTGTGATTTTTCATGTCTCTTGTTATTCTCATACCAAGGATTTTCTTTGTAGCACCCAAATCCTTCATCACAAATGATTTAGCAAGTTTCCTTTTGGCACATTTATATCATGCATGTTAGACCCTACAATAAGTATGTCATCCGCATACAATAACAAGATAATATATCTTCCATTATCTAGCCTCTTGAAATAAACACAGTGGTCAGAATGGAATCTGTTATAACTTGCTACGTCATAAACTTATCAAATTTTAAATACCACTGCCTTGGATCTTTTTTCAATCCATACAAGATATTCTTCAACCTGCAATCCAAATTCTCCTTCCCTTTGACATAATACCCCTGTGGTTGTTGCATATAAATATCTTCCTCCAAATCCCCATGGAGAAAGGTTGTTCTTACATCTAATTGTTCAAGACACAAATATTCTACCGCCACTAGACTTAAAATAGTCTTAATTGAAGTCATTTTAAAAACAAGAGAAAATATCCTATCAATGTCTATACCTTTCTCTTGTGCAAACCCCTTTACAACAAGTCTATCCTTGTACAACTTCTTTCCTCCATCTTCTTCCTTCAACTTGTAAACCCATTTATTCTGCAATGTTCTTTTTTCTGTAGGAAACTCAACCAAATCCCAAGTCTAGTTTCTTACCAATGAGTCCATCTCCTCATTCATTCATTTCTCCCACTTCTTTCTAGTTTCTACCTGCATTTCCTCTTCATAGCATTCTGGTTCACCAGAACCAGTCATCAATAAATAATACACTGAAGGAGAGAATCATTTAGGGGTCTACTTAAACTAGTATATCTTCTTACATTTGCAGGAATTTCAGGTACCTGCTACTACTCTTGATTTTATGGTTCCTTTGGAACTTCATTTTCTTTGATTTCATCAAGCATTGTGTACTTTTTGTTTTCCTTTTCCTCTTTCTTTCCCCATACCTGATCTTTGTACATAACCTTTTCATTGAACACTACATCTCTACTCCTAATGATTTTGTGATTTTCATAATCCCATAAGTGATAACCAAAATCATCAACCCCATATCCAATAAAGGTACATTTCTTGGATTTAGCCTCTATCTTTTTTCTATTTTCCTTATCAGTATGGACAAATTCTTCACAACCAAAAGTTCTCAGAAATGTGTAGTTTACCTTTTTACCTGCCCATGCCTCCTCTGGAATTCCACCATCCAAAGCGCTTGAAATCCCTCTGTTTATTAAATAAACATAAGTGTCTACAGCATCAACCCAAAAATGTAAGTGAAGCATTGCATGCAATCTCATACACCTTGCACGCTCCCTGATCGTTCTATTCATCCTTTTCAACACACCATTTTCTTGTGGTGTTCTAGGGAACGTATTCTCTCTGTGAACCCCATTGCATGAACAATAACTATCAACTTCCTTGTTACAGTATTCACCTCCATTATCAGATCTGAGACATTTTAAATTTTTTCCTATATCATTCTCAACCAAAGCTTTCCACTTCTTAAAAGTAGTTAACACGTCAGATTTATTTCTAATGCAATCAACCCAAGTGTTTCTAGTTGCATGATCAATAAAAGTAACATAATAATGAGATCCACCAAGATATTGTACCTGAGTTGGTCCCCATACATCTGTATGCACAAGCTCTAACGTTTCACTCTTATTTTGTTTCCCAACCCTGAGAAATCTAACTCTCTTATGTTTTCCATAAACATAGTTTTCACAAAATTCCAAACTTACTTGCTTCAGATATGGAAGCAATTTCCTTGAGTGGAGATTCTGGATCCCCATCTCAATCATGTATCCAAGCCTGTGATTCCACAACACTGCACTAGTTTATGTGGAAGCTACAGAAATAGAATAATCAATATTATGAGTACATAAATACAATGTACCTACCCTATTTCCTTTTCTATTACTAATGCTCCTTTAGTGATCTTCCACCACATTTTTCCAAACAAAGACAAAGATCCACTATCTCCCAATTTCTCTGTTGAGATCAGATTTATTTTCATAGCAGGAATGTTCCTTACATCTTTTAGCAACCATTCATTTCCATTATTTAACTTAATGCGTACCTTACCCATTCCAACAATTTTACATGGTTCATCATCCCCCAATAAAACATGTCCAAAATCAGCTGGAACATAATCATCAATTACTTTCCTATGGGGTATAGCATGACATGAAACCCATGAATCTACTACCCAGTAATCACTAGTATTGTCTAATGCAAGAATCAAATCATCTTGTAACACACCACCTACTACATTTGCTTCCTGAGTAGTCTCTTGCTTCTCGTCTCCTTTCTTCTTTGGATCTTTGCAATCTTTCTTCATATTTCCTCTCTTGCCATAATTCTAGCAATCAATATTTCAAAATATGGACTTGGATATGCCCTTTATAGACTTGTTGTGATTTCCTATGATCCTTCCTCTCTCCTTTTGTCTTCCCATGATTTCCTTGGTGAATTCATTACATGATGTCTCACCTGTGATTTTTCTTCTCATTTCCTCGCTAAGAATAAAACCAAAAACATCATCAAATTTAAGGGTCTTTGAACTAGGGGAATATTTACTTACAACCATGAACAAGCTATTCCATCTTTTTGAAAATGAGCACAACATTAGAAGATCCCTAACCTCATCATCAAAGTTCACTTTTACAGAACTTAGTTGACCAGTAAGTGTATTAAATTCATTTAAATTATCAACAATAGATCCACCTTCTGACTTCTTCATCTTAATAAACGGTTCATTAAATATACCTTGTTGGAATCCGAGGGTTTTTCATAGAGCTTAGCCAATGCGCTCATTGCACCCTCTGTTTTCTTTTCTTCAAAATATGGAAATCCAATGACGAATCCATGCACAACCATATTTTTTCCCATTTCCTTTCTGTCAAGAACCTCCCATTCTTCATCCTTCATAGTCATCGACTGTTTTGTTTTTTTCCGCCCAACGGTAGGTATAGATCCTTCTGGTACATATATTCCTCCATTTGCATCTTCCATAACTGGTAGTTTTGGTCGTTAATTTTTTCAACCATAGACATTCCTTCTTCTTCCATTTTTCCCACTCTAACCAGGAACCCTTCTTTCCTCTAAGTTTACCATCCAAATAGACCTTTTGGCTCTGATACCAATTGTTAGAAAATAAGATCACGGAGCAATAACAATTATACAATTAAATTATTAAACACGATGCAAATCTTAAACATATTACAAGAGAGATACATACATAATGTGGTTCACCCAAAATGGGCTATGTCCACACAGAAATTGCTAGTCCTTTATTATTATACCATCCCGCAAATTAAAGGGATACAAACTACAGCAACCTCGCTGCACTTCCTCTTCACACTCTCACATTCTCTCTCACACAATCACAAAGATTGTTTACAATGCTACAATACAAAAATGTATTGTCGTATTACAATGCCTTCATTTTATAAAGGGAATATCATGGGAAAATACCAAGCATTTCCAATATACCATCGGCCCGTAAATCACCCATTATTAACCAAGTAATGACTATGAAATTACAACATTTTGCAAGGCATGTTTTCCTAAATTTTTGCTACGGGGGCACTTCCCTTGAAACCTCGTGGGGGGGGGGGGGATCCCAAACCAGTTGTCACCCCCCTTGGACCCCCCCGGGGACTATAGTGGCGGGGGAATCCCCCCCACACCCCTGCGTCAAGTGCTGGGAGCCAAACACAACTAAAATAACATTTCTAAATCGGGAAGATCAGGCTCCACAACCAACATATCAGGGGGTAGGGTGTTACTCGGGTGAATGAAAAAACTAACTAGAGTATGTTTTTATATATTCAAATATTTGATTTGGTATTTACTAAGACCAATGGAATAATACTCTCTTATCCTATACCTATACTTAATTATTCCCAACAATTGACTATGAACATTGTCAACTGAGGTAATGATGTTGTTAAGGAATGTTGATAAGGAAAGTATCGATGGCTCCCTAGGAGTTATAAGCTCTTGAACAAAGGTTCTTAACTAGTTTAAATGTTAGTGAATTTGGCCTTCTAGGGTTCAGTTTTCCTTGGCGTTAATGTTTACATTGGGATTAGGTTCATGGATTTGTATGCTTGGATTGTCTTTAGGCTATTTTGTTTGGGGATTTGATTCTTGGTTTCCAACCATTGTGGTGGAGGAGAGACAAATTGTAATTAAAAAAAAATGATTTTGTTTAAGTTTTGGTTGATTTTTTACAATGTTTAGAATGCATTTTTTTAATTAAATCATTGAGAAAACCAATAAAAATTAAAATTTACAGATGAAATCCTACTTGGATGATGCATTGTAGGATTGGGAAGTGGAGGGGCGCACACACATTCCTTTTCCTAGTTTTTGGAAGCATTTTTGGCTGAAAAAATCAAGATGGAATGGGGCAAAAAATGGGCCTTGGCCCAAGTTTTAATATATTGAGAAATGCACACACGCTATTAGCTTGTATGTGTCAATAGTGCAAGTGCATTAATAGAACATGCACATTACTAGCACGTGTGCACTTTTGTGCCCATGTAGTTGTTGTAGTGGAGGTTCAACAATTGTCAAACCAAAATCATGTGTATGGTGCTTTTGATATTTAGCACTTGCATGCTTCTATTGCATCTGTTCTAGGTACCATCTTCGTACAAACGCTCTTACAAGTTATATGGATTGGGAAGCTCACAAGCATCACAATTCAAAGAGAAGGAATTCTAAAATAAAAGAGGTTCATGTACATATCAAGATAAAGGAAGCAATTGTCATAATCATGACCACATGTCTCAAATCATCACTCCCAAACAAGCACAAAGTCAAGATGATATAATCCAACATAGGTTTGAGGACAAAGTTACTTTAATGAAGGCGACAATGTTAAAAACGTAATAATAAAAATAAAATAATAACGTCATTAATAATAGTTATAATAATGATGATAATTAGAATAGTTAAATTAAATGAAAAGTCAATAAACATACTTCTCCATGAAAGGGAACCCCTACATGGGTATATATATGAGCCCTCATTCTTGTTGTAATCATCTCACTATCAATTTATCAAATATATATTATATACATTTATTGTCAAATAAGGAATTGTTCTTTTTCCTTCAATCTTAAGATAAAGATTCTATAAAAGGAATAAATAAGAAAAGCAATAGAACTATTTTAACATAATCATGCTCATTTGTACTAGGATTGTTTCATCAACTAGATGAAGGCTAGTTTGAATGTGCATCATATTTTAGAAAGATAAAAATATTCTTGTAATTTTGTTGAAACCCAATTTTAGTTATTTATCCATGTATTCTCTTAGTCATCCTATATAGTCTATCTTCCAAAGAGAATAAGATCCATCTTAGTAACACCTAATTTTGATGCCTCGTCAGTCATCTATTTGAGGATCTATAAAAGGGAGATCTCTCAGGCCTCATTTCAATAGAGTTCAAGAGTGGGGAACGCAGAGACTCTAAGTTGAGTCCTAGGAAGACATGTAATGTGCTTTGAGTGTGATGCTCTTTTTGTCATTAAAACTTGCAATTATTTAGAAGTCTTCCTCCACACCCTCTTGTATTCATCCCTTCATCAATTTAGAAAACAATTATGTTTAATAATGTCTATAAGGATTTGTAAAATCTAAATATGTTAGTGTATATAAGTAAAGTTGTCAAAAAGAACCCAGATGCAGGTGGTTACATGTCCTCTCGATGGGAGGGAGTGATTTTCGGGACACACAGCTGTCCTTGACATCACTCCCCTAACATAACCTCACCATCCTCTTGAATGCTCCAAGCTAGCCTCCACCTCAAGAGACCCGGGATCTTCAATTTTATAATGGGAAATGACCTCCCCTCCATCACCTAGTACTTCATCTCCACATGCAAAGTTATGCAACCTATAGATCCGTGTCTCCCTCTTTTGGGCAGTCTGTACATTGTTGTTCACCTCATTTTCTCCCTCTTAAGCAATTCTATGAAGGCTAGATACTTTGCATCGTTCGAGGTGACTAAGGAACACTCCAATGTCTGGTCTCCTGCACTCATATTCTTTGTCGACCCTTAAAATCCTCATCACTTAGTGTTCTTGGTCTAGCTGATAATGCCATGTAGACTAATGCCCAGACGAGGACGTGGTGGTCATGGCACTGCAAACGAGTGCACCATAAATTTTACGATTCAAGCCAACATAAATGGTTATGACATTGAAATCCCTGATTCTCTCTGCCAACTCTTGGATGATTGGGAGGATGAGCTTGTTGGTGCGCATTCTGCCACAAACTGGACAACACTCTGGTGACGAAATGTTTGGGTCATAAACAATTTACTGGCCCGGCTCCTTCTTCACCTTCTAGGCTCCTAGAATGAACCCTCGACTCCTTCAACGGTCCCCATGGACATTGAACAACCCCCCTCCCCCTCCAACAAGACCCATTGCAAGCACTATGAAGGGAAAAGCAGTTTCCAACAAAGCAGCTGAGTACAGGAAAACCGAGCCGCTCCCACTCAAAAGGAATTCCTCCCCCAGCGAGGAAGACACCAACAGTGAAGAAGACACCAACAACGAAGACAAGAGTCCCGGAGATATGGATGGCCAAGCAGCTGTCAACCCACCTGCTCCCCCAGCGGCTTGTTTCCCAAATTCTCAACTTGGATTCAGATTTGGAGTTCGTATCGTAGAGGATCTGCCCTCCAAGCCTTAAGTCTAGGTTTTTGGGTTTTTGTTTTCTTATTTTTCCATGGTTATCTTGGACATAGACTTTCCTATTTATCATAGCCATTATTTTTAGTTTTTATGATTTTTTACAAGTCAATTTTAATATTACAATGATCTGTTTTCCCTGTCATAGGGAGGAACATTTTGATTGCAACATCCTGAATTCCCATGAGGGGAAAATCTTCACTCTCTTTCTGCTACATTTTGCTTGCAGAGATGCAATTATAAACTATATTTTTTACTGTGTTACTATTTTAATTCAATAGATTAACATATGAACTTACAAAAAAAATGTCAAAAAAAATCATAATATAACCAAAAAAATTATGAATAAAATCCTATCTTAAACTTTAATCCTTATTATATATATGTTTTGTGTAAACCTTGATGAGATCATAGACCTAAAAATATTGTAATATAATAAAATTTTATAAATAAAATCTTATTTTCAACTTTCAAATATATTCCCTAAGTTTTTGTGTTTAACTTTATTTTATATATATATCATCAATTATTAAAATATTAAATATTATGTAAAGAAAGAAAATATATATATATATATATATATATATATATATATATATATTTATTTATTTATTTATTTATTGTATATATTATTAATTATTATTTACAATATTATTTTAATATAATTACATATCATTATATTTATATTTTTTATTGAAATATTAAATATTATGTAATATATTGAAAAAAAACTATATATATAAATTGTATATATTATTAATTATTATTTAAAGTATTATTATAATATAATTACATGTCATTATATTTATAGTTTTTTTACATTAAACAAGTAGATGGACATAATATTATATTATCATAAAATTTTATATACAAATAGAAATATCAAAAAACAAAATTTATAATTTCATAAAATTTTATGAATCAAATCTTATTTTAAATTTTAATTTATTTTTATTTAAAGCAAAAAGATTCTACTTTTTAAAATATTAACAACAATTAATATAATTAATATAAAATGAGGGTATAAATATATATTATTGAGCTGAGAGGCTCTCTACAGCCCAGTATGGGGGAGATCTTGTAACGTTACGTAACGTTATTTTTATTAATAAAAAAATAGATTTTTTAATTATAAAACAAAATAAATGTCGGCGAGAAAAACAACCTAATATGGGGGAGATGTTGTAATCTTCCTACCTTGCAAAGCAATAAAAAAGTAAAATTTTAAAACCATTTATGGGGAGATGTTGTAATGTTCGTTCATAACAAAATAAAAAATAATATTAAATATTATATGTTGGCCATAAATAATATTAAATATTAATAATAAATATATTATATGTTGACCTTAAATAAAAAGATGTCTTTTGGTTTGAATCAAATCAGTGGTATATATAGGACAAACCAAAGTTGATAGCTCATTGAGTGTAATACTTAAGAAGAGGTTTGCACCTAGAGATATTTGATCCCTCTCGGCTCTTGATAGAGCCTAGGATTTGGATCTAAGCTGATATACACACAATTATTTTTTAATATCCTCATTATATACTAGTTGTAAATAAAAATAAATAGAAACTAAAACTTATATATATATAAAATGAATGAAAACTAAGACTTATATATATACCATTAATTATTGATATATTGTTTTCTTCACTTACCAACCATACCATACATATGTGAAGAAAATGTCGTCACACATTGAAGATATCTCCCTTACCTACGCTTCTAATGACACGAGATTTCTAACGAGACAACCGATGATGATGTCGTGCACTCCAAATGAAGGTGAAGGTGGGTCGATATAGAACATATTTATTAACCATAATTTAAACTTTTGAAATCATAAAATATCAAGTAGATTAATTTATGGCATTTTTGTTATTAAAAGTTTTAATTTTTTTTTTTTTAAAGGTATAGTTTGATTAGTGATTGCTTGAAAATATGATGGTTTGTGGTATATTATGATGAAAGTCACGAATTCATGTTTTAGATCTGTTATGGAAAACTACAATAATATTTTTTCGTTGTTTTATTTTACTTAAGTATAATGGAATAAATGAGTTAATTTTTATATTAATATAATTTTGAAATTAAGAGTTTTAACAGCTATACAGTTAATTGACATAAACTTGGGTTTAAAACAGTTACCAAATCTTTAACAATATTTACAAAGACAAGTGGCCAGTACCAAAGGAGAGTTAGTTATTTACTATAAAAGTCCTAGGCAAAGAGAAGAGGGCATGCATAGTGTTTTATAGAGAAAAAGATAAATAAAAAGAGAGAGCTGCCAGATATCAAGAGTTGAAGGCTCTATGTAATGTATCCATGAGATAGCGCAAGGCTGACAGAGAACATCTTTGTAATGTTAGGCTCTATATTGGAACCGACAGTAAGCATAAGAGAATGCTAGGTTATGGAATGATTGGCTCTTCCTAGTTACCGGTGGCAACTTGAAGTTGCAGGAAACAAGTTTTAAACCTAAGAATACGGGCAAGGAGGTGGAATAATAAAAGCTTAAATGCTTCGCAGTTCCTATGGCTGAGTGCTGTATAACTGTTAACACCTCGATTATCGGATTGTGCAGACATGTTTCTCGAAAAATAAATTATTTCTTATGGTAGTTACCATGAGCAAATATTTTTATACTAGCATTTTACTCAATTACAAACTATAGAAAGGAAATTATATTAACTGGTTTATATTACTGTTATTATGAATCTTTCACGCATTTTCATTTTTTTTTTTAATTGACATTTAATAGAGTATGAATGTAGAGCTTTCGACAAATCAAATAGAGTGAATATAATCAATCCCTGTTATTCTTATATATGTTTCTATTTATATATATTAAACAGTAAAACCCTAGAACTAAGAATAATACTGAAAACCTAAATTACGGGAAGGTATTTAAAACTAGCAAATTAATAAACTCTTCATTGAATTAAGAAATATTAATAGGATAAGTAAAGCCTAGACCCGAGGATAATATTGGAAGAAAACTAATTTTACAAGAAGTTAAACAAACCAAGTAATTATATAATAAATGCATCAATAAGTTATCCTAAACAAGATAGAGTTAACATTTTTAAATAGAGATATCCATTACAATTTAACCATCTTTAACTAGTTACGACGGTCCATGGTACCACATTGGTAACATCCATTAAATTTTAAATAACTAGTTATGCCTGGTAACCTAGTTCTCTTTTCAAGATGAAAAGAAAAACGACATAGTATAGTGATTTGCAGTAATCACAATGTGTCTCTTTACAAACTCGGGTGTGGACCCATTCGACACTGGGGCCCGAATAACCAAATTCACTCACACAATTAAATACATTAAGAACAAAATTGTAATATGTTTCAAAAAACTAAGTCGTATGGCTGTTGAAAAGAAGACCCCATCTATTGAGAGGTTAATGTGATGACCTACAGAACCAAGGACAACATAACCTTTCCTCTTTCATAACCGACCATAGAGTTAACCCACCATTTCATTCTTCAAAGCAATAGATCTAGGATGAAGTCGAAACTTTAAACAAGAACTTACCAGTCACGTAGCTAAACCTAGCTTTTGGGGTCCAAGGTCATACTCCTCGTTTTCAACCTGCAAACGGAAAGTAAGAAATCATTATCTTCAATAATGAATATTAAACCCTGAAACATGCTACCAAATAGAAAGATGAGACTTATTCCTTAACTAGTTTGGAAGTTGTTGCATAAAAACCGGAAATGGTCATCAACGTTGGAAAGTAAATATTTTATAAGCTTATCAAAACCAGAAATGGTGTCGATACTGGAAAGTAAATGGTGTATAAGCTTCTCAAAACTATGAAGCGTGGCTTAGTTCAACTCGAACATACGCATTTTCCCAATAACCTGGTGTTAAATCACTGTGGCAAAGCTACGAGTCTGCTTGCGAAGTGCTAGCAGTCGACTGTTGCATGAACTAATGAACCGACAATGAGCTGGAGAATGTAACCCTAGATAAATTAAACCTCTGGATAGCATGTGTGAGACAATTGTAAAGCATTATGTCGGATTTGAAACATTTTTACAATATCAATTATTTAAGCTATGCCTTGGAAATATTTAATTTTGCATTTAAGGAAGGGAAACCTTAGTTCTCATTCTTAGGAGGAACACTTGAGGTAATATGAACGTTAGAAATACCTGTAAACCTGAATAGGATAAGTGTTAGTCACGAATCTAAGCAAGTATTTGTTTAAATCTTTGAATTCTTCCTAATCTTTAGTGAAGAGTCGCCTGAAGTTGAACACATGAAGCTGTAAAACCATGATACATGTTTAGCTAGGGGTTAAATTTTAACAACCATAGGTAAGTTTACCTTTCTTTAAAAAAGTTATTGTTATTTCTTGTGTTTAGTTTGGATTGTTACAAAATCGTATCAAATCAAGGTTAAAACACTTCGACCTAATGGGACATCGCTTGATCATGTACTATTTAATATGACCGAGTATTTTCAACACAAACAATTATAAATTAAAAAAAGAATAAATCGTGTTACAAGCAGACATAGCAATGGAAGAAGGACAAACTGAGGAAGAAGAAGTAGGACCTAAAGGTATGCCATCATTAGAGAATGCAAGTCTGTATAGAGAACTAGGAGAAAAATGTAACACCGATATCCAGTCAAAAATGTTAGAAACGATGAGGAGTTTGAAACTAGATTTAGAAATCCTTAAGGAAGATAATATTAAGCTAATGAATTCCAAATCAGATCAAGAAGAGATAAATAAAATAATCCTGAAGTTTGGCAGATCAACCAAAAAACAATGTCCAAAATTCTTGCGTTAATGGAAAGAAAAGAAAAGGAGCAGTACAAAGTGGTAGTAGTGAAGAAACTACAGATAATATTTCTGTACTTGCACAAGAAATAAATAAAGATAATGACATAAAATCTAATAAGTAAAAAGAAAAACTTATGGAACTGCGGGGAGAATTTAAAAAGTTAAGGCCCCCAATGTTTGATGGAGAGTGTGAGGAAGCAACCGAAGCATGGTTACTAAATATCAAACGATACTTTCAAGTATACAGATGTGATGATAATTTGATGGAATGCTTAGCAATTTTCCAACCGAGTGGAAAAGCTGCAATGTGGTGGCAGGAAGCTAAAAGTGTAAATAACATATGCAGTAAAGAGCTAAGTTGGAAAGTTAAAAAAAAATGTTTAAAAAAAAATATATATGTCATAACGATACTATGATGAGAAAGCTAAAGAATTCAATGATTTACGACTAGGAATGTCAAACATGGAAGAGGTTGTAACCAAGTTTGTGAATTTACAATGCTATGTACCTTACTTAAGTGATGAAAAAGCTAGGGTTTACATGTTTATCAGTTGTTTACCTCTGACATATAAGGAAAATATTGAGTTTGATATGCCTAATACCATGGATGAGGCAATTCGAAAAGCCATGTTGTGCTACCACTTGTTTAAACAAAGATTAGAATTGAACAGAAGTTGACAACATAAAAAAATGAAAAGATGGACCAACGCAAGAAATGATTTAAACCCTCACCTTTTATAAAAGGGACAAGAAGTCATATCGATAACAATTACAATAGGTCAAGTTCAACCAATATCAATGGGGTAAAGGGTATCGAAACTTCCAGTGGGGGATGGAATAACAAATCAAAGGAAATTAAATGTTGGGGATGTAATTGACCTCACTTATACATAAATTTCCCACACAATACTAACAGAAAGATGGAAACCATAAGCATGCTGCAAGAAGCTTCCACAGTCAATGATCTAGCTAACATTTTACTCAATTACAAACTATAGAAAGGAAATTATATTAACTGGTTTATATTACTGTTATTATGAATCTTTCACGCATTTTCATTTTTTTTTTAATTGACATTTAATAGAGTATGAATGTAGAGCTTTCAACAAATCAAATAGAGTGAATATAATCAATCCCTGTTATTCTTATATATGTTTCTATTTATATATATTAAACAGTAAAACCCTAGAACTAAGATTAATACTGAAAACCTAAATTACGGGAAGGTATTTAAAACTAGCAAATTAATAAACTCTTCATTGAATTAAGAAATATTAATAGGATAAGTAAAGCCTAGACCCGAGGATAATATTGGAAGAAAACTAATTTTACAAGAAGTTAAACAAACCAAGTAATTATATAATAAATGCATCAATAAGTTATCCTAAACAAGATAGAGTTAACATTTTTAAATAGAGATATCCATTACAACTTAGCCATCTTTAACTAGTTACGGCGGTCCATGGTACCACATGGGTAACATCCATTAAATTTTAAATAACTAGTTATGCCTGGTAACCTAGTTCTCTTTTCAAGCTGAAAAGAAAAACGACATAGTATAGTGATTTGCAGTAATCACAATGTGTCTCTTTACAAACTCGGGTGTGGACCCATTCGACACTGGGGCCCGAATAACCAAATTCACTCACACAATTAAATACATTAAGAACGGAATTGTAATATGTTTCAAAAAACTAAGTCGTATCGCTGTTGAAAAGAAGACCCCATCTATTTAGAGGTTAATGTGATGACCTACAGAACCAAGGACAACATAACCTTTCCTCTTTCATAAGCGACCATAGAGTTAACCCACCATTTCATTCTTCAAAGCAATAGATCTAGGATGAAGTCGAAACTTTAAACAAGAACTTACCAGTCACGTAGCTAAACCTAGCTTTTGGGGTCCAAGGTCATACTCCTTGTTTTCAACCTGCAAACGGAAAGTGAGAAATCATTATCTTCAATAATGAATATTAAACCCTGAAACATGCTACCAAATAGAAAGATGAGACTTATTCCTTAACTAGTTTGGAAGTTGTTGCATAAAAACCGGAAATGGTCATCAACGCTGGAAAGTAAATATTTTATAAGCTTCTCAAAACCAGAAATGGTGTCAATACTGGAAAGTAAATGGTGTATAAGCTTCTCAAAACTATGAAGCGTGGCTCAGTTCAACTCGAACATACGCATTTTCCCAATAACCTGGTGTTAAATCACTGTGGCAAAGCTACGAGTCTGCTTGCGAAGTGCTAGCAGTCGACTGTTGC